>OMLP01030431.1:183149-199700 GCA_900302685.1 Spondyliosoma cantharus
AGGGACGGATCATGTCTAAACCCATCTCTGAATGTCATGGTTGACATCACAGCGAGAGGCGGTCAAGTCATCGCTGCGATGCGGCAAAACTAAATCAAGCCTGACACGTTCTGGAAGACAACAGACGTGGCTCGAATCAAGGAAATTACAAAATACTTCTACGCAGGTGTTGAAGTGTTACTTAAGAGCACATGAGCAATATACAAGTATCCAATGTTTATTTATTTATTTACGTAATTATTCAATTTGAATTTACTGATTGGTCCTGGTAATACATGTACGGTCAGATGCATATCGCTGACCCTTCATTCATTATCGGCACCTCCTCATGGTCTTGCTGCTGTTTGGAGACGTTTGCTGGGGCCAGTTGTGCCATAAAGGACGAATCGAAAACCTCAGATCAGCGGAGGAGCCTCACGGCGACAACATGGGGGGCGGGAACCGTCAACAAAGGGTTCGGTAAAATATGGATGAAGAAGAGCACGCAGCGTGACTAATAAGATAAAAAGATGCTCTCCGGTATGACCCATTAAGCGCTGGATAGTTGGATTGATTAACAACGCGAGGACGTAAAAAGGCATCGCTGCAAACAGTCCCTGCTGTAATCGGCTCTGTTGAGCTTTTTTAGATTCGTGCGATGATGTCGTTCTGATGTTAGAGCTCAGAGTTCTCAGCTGTCAAATAGAAGACTTCGTGACACTTCATCACTGCTGCATCTCTCTGGAAGACGCCGAGCTCACTTGGTATTCTTTCAGCCAAGATGGTACAGTCACCGCGCAGCATGAGGCTGCTTGATGTTAACCACGCTGCACACACAGCAGCTTTTACTTCCCTCAATCAATCCTGCTACAGATTCTGTTTTCAAACTTCCAATTTGATCATCTTTTTAGCTACACTGCCGGTTTCCTCTTGTTCTTTGTCCATCAGTGAGCAGATTTTTTCACCAGTGTTTCCAGCTCCTCTTCCTGTTTGTGTTGGTAAAAGGCTCAAAGATCGATCAGTTCATAAAAGGGTTCCCCGCCGCCATTGTTGTTATTGATGCTTTTCTATTACGCCGGCTCGGGATTTAGGAACGCTCCCGTATCAACTTTGTTATGAAGTGTGCAGCGGTATCAACACACACTGTATTCAACTAGAAAATCCCATTCGTGTCTGAAAATTGCAGCCACTGCAATGCAATAAATCCAAAGAGATGCAAATCCAAAGGTTTTCATTTCCAATTCAACATTACGTTTGTATCTGCGCTGCGTTGGGAATAAATCATTTTCATGAGTCAGAGATCAAACCACTGCCAAGTAAAACATGACTGAACTACTTCTCTAATACGCACTGCTGGTTTTATGGTTAATGTCTTCCTACACAATGATGACCATTAAGCTGTGAATGCAGACCACAAACTTCCACCTCAATTACTGAGTATTGCTTCCTGTCTACATAATGGATTTGTGAACGGTACTCGTGTCTCTCTGGTTGACTTTAAAGAGGAAAAGGACACGAAAACACTAAAAAAAATCTTATTTTGTCTCTCAGTGCTTTTAGACTTTTGTGCCCCGTCCACAGAACTGTTATGTTGCAATCCAATGCGAGTCAGATGTCGATAGTTCTGAGTGGGTTGTGCTAAACGGTGCATCTGCTCATGGATGTCGGCAGTAAACTGATGTTCGTATGTCAAATCTAGCGAGCATCTACTGATGCTCTACTGCAGGCGATTTAACAGATTAGCACACTGTTAAAAGAGATGGAGGAGGAGCAGGGTAGTAACCCCGAGAGGCCGTCCACATGGAAACGCACTTTTTGGAAACCTGGTCTCAGGGTGGAGAAATCTGAAAACGCCGCCCTCGCGCTCTCGTGTGAACAGTGAATCCTTATACTTTGCGTATGGATGACTCCATCGCCCCACCCCTCCACCTCTAGCCTTCGACCTCTGAACCCCGCCACGTCTCATCACAACAACAACAACAATGGCGGACTACGTGCTTGTGTTGGTGTTTCTTGCAGCTTCCTCTCCTTGTAGTCGAGTGTGAGTCGCAGCAGCAGTTCCACCTCATTATCACTCCACACAAACCATTCTGGTTTCCTTGCATTAGACATTTTCTTGTTCTTGTGTTCGGTTTCTTCTTCTACTGTCTGTTTGTAAACGGCGTGCAAGCTTTATGCTCATGCTCCGTCTCTTCTTCTCTGTTTTTGGTGAATGTCAAGCTCCACCTATAGGCCTGGAATATGAACTACAGCGTGTTGAGTCTGGACGCAGATATTCTTGAAACGATGCCGAGGAAGACGGAGGAGAAAAAGATGGTTTTGGTACGTGTGGACATGGCCTAAATCAACTAGATGTAAATGTAAATGGCAACTACAAAGTTGTCACAGCATGTTTAGCCGCTGTTTACCGCTTGTCAGCAGAGCAAACAGAGACAAAGGGATCCGGCGGAGGCACAAAGTCAGGATCAAAAATGGGGTCAAATACTAGAAAAGACTATCGCCAGGAGAGACGCTGGAACACTTGCTACAGGGGGAGACAAAGACAAACCGGCGGCACAGAAGACGGGGAGCAGGCAGACTATATCCACACGGGACAGGACGACAGGATAACAAGGCACAGGTGGAACACATCAGGGAGGAGTGGACAGTCGCAGAGTTACACGCCAAAATAAAACAGGAAACGGAAGTAAAAGACAAGAAAAAAAACAAAGCAAAAGCGTGACGGATGAGACGTGACAGGTCTGCTCTGGCGTTTTCAGCTGCAGTGCTCGTGGTCATAAAGAATCGGGTCACTTACATGTTTTTATTAGCTCTTGGACAACAAAAGGAAAAAAAGATATATGATGCATTTGCTCCACAGAAAACTGTCAGCCTCGTCGCGTCGTTAATTCTGCAGTTTGTTGTTCTTCGATTATTACTGAGACCGTTACTTAAAGTGGAAAACGACACAGTGAGGAGCAAGAACACTTGTTTGACATTGACAATAATAAATACACCAGCTAAGCAGATAATAATCTCAAACGTCAATGTATTAATCAAGAACATCAGCGCTACAACACGTACAGCTAAGATTAATAATGGTCCTAACGAGCTCTGAAAGTACTCAGGGACGCAAGATGGAGACGAGCGGGACACGATTCCAGGCAGCGCGGCTGAAAGCACTCGTCAGAGCACGCTGTGTGTTACTGGCTGAGAGCTTTAAGCTCGTGGAAACATGTTAAGTCGTGCTTCAATACCAGGGTCTGTTTTTAATTTGCTATATGGCTTCTAGTTATTCTCGTTGCTCCTTTTTAAATTTGATTGACGTTAGAAATGGGTTAATTATTACCTTTCACTCGAACTGATTTAGTTTAACGATTTAGGAAAAAAAAAAATGTGTGCAGACGGTATTTAAGTGGAAGTTCAAAGCCGCAGTGCAAATGACCTCGTCGGGGATGAATGTAAATTAAAGCTGACATTTCCAGAGCTGTTTGACTTTACTTTGCTTTCATTCACTGATAGCAGCTGACTTTGAATGTATACATATTACTGTGTGTGAATTACTAACCCTGTTTCCTCAAAATGATGTTTAAATCAGGACTCTCACTCAAGTAAAGTATTTCATCACGATTAATCACATGATTGTCCATAGTTAACTTAAAATGAATTGCACATTTTTGTATCTGTTCCGAATGTACTTTTAAAAGGGATATTTTTCAGGTTTCTAATACTCTTATCAACATGAGAGTGGACAAAAAAGCTTTTTTTTTTTTTTATGCAAATGCATGTTTATTATTATTGCAACGTGTTCAAAAACGCTTTCTAGTATTTGCTTTGTCTGAAAATAGAAGCTACACTGTGAACTCTCACTAATGTACGGACATATTGCGGTAGAGTCGGGTTTAGTGTGCCTTTTTCAAAAGGCTCTACCCAACTGCTGGACTCTGGACTGCTTAATGGTGTTTTAGCTTTGGACTACCCTTCAAAGAAATGGACAAAGAGCCAATAATATCCCCAGCTATTGAAGAAGAAGCTGGCTGATTACGAGTCTACCACTTAGATGCAAGATGCTCTTATCCCTCGCTACAGTAGTTGCACGGTGGTGGCATGAAATTACCCCTTTCACTATTAACTCCCTCCCTTCATTTCTACCCAGCTCGGAGAGAGAGACACAGGGAGAAAGCAATCACGGAGCACATTTTATAGATTTCTTTGAAGACATCCTCTGCAGAAACACGACGTCCACAGAAGACGGAAAGTATCGCAATCATCTCAACACAGCCCCTCGATTCAGCGGCAGATCTAACCAGCAGTGTTTAACAACGACACGAAAAAAAAAGATAGGAGAGGTTTAGAAGAATCAGCGATGGCCCCTGACACTGAAAACTTCGTAAACACAGCAGAGAATGAATCCGACCACGAGCAGGTGGACGGAGACAGGTGTTGATGCGTTGACCACGGCCTCAACCTGCTGCAGCACATCCTGCTGTGCACTCAAGGAGAACTGATAGAAAAACCCTGACTGCATCCAGAATGAATGGATTTGCTGGGGATGAGGCAGCTTCTTTTTTTTTTTTCTGGCTCATCTAATGGACCTTTTTATGCTGATAATAGTTCGGTCCCGCAGTGATGAGAGTGTGAATACGGGAATATTTGTATTTCTCGTCAAAGCAGGGAGGGATTTTGCCTGCTCGGTGTCTGTGTTTGCACGTCGTCCTCTCTGCGTCCGTATCAATCAAACTCGATTCGTGAAGAAGCTGTCATGACGGGTCGGTGCAGTCGAAAACACCTAGTGAGGAACGTAAAGCTTTAAGACAGAAAGAAAACAATGGCAACAATCTCATAAACACCAAAGTTTGAAAAAGATTATATAAAGAAACTCAGACTCAGGTTCACTGAGTCACTCCAGCAGGTTGTTGGATCACCTCCAAATCTGATATTTAAACATTTAAACCACAAAGCGCCGTTACAGTCGTCGAAGCATCAGTGTTAATGTGGCCCCGTGCGAATGCAATGTGTGTCGGGAAAAATGACACACGGACAGAATATCCACACGTGGACATGCCTGACTTAAGCACGTGAAATTGTTTTATTCTCTTCGGGAAGCTTCTTCACTCACGCTGGCCGACACTCGTAACATGTCGACATGAAAGGAATGCTTCTGGCAATAAGGATGGCGAGAAAAAAAAGTAATTTTCTTCACTTCACAGTGCAACAGACGGCATTTAAAACATGTTCATTACTGGAGCGCCGCGCTCTGCGTCATTCAAACACGGCGAGACGCAGAAAGTCGCGAACGAGATGAGAAGGTCACGGTGACGTTTGGAATATGAAGTCAGAAGTTATGGCTCATCAAACGTGCACTGAATATTTTAGCAAAGCACGAGGGTGGGATTGTGCAGATGCATCTTTACTCAAAATTTAAAATTCAGAATGAAAACTCAAAAGTTGAATCTAACAGATAAAAAAGAGAGAATAGCATGTTTTCAATTAAAATGAATCAATGAAATCCTCACAACCAAATTCTAATGAACCGACTACGTCCAGTATAGAGCTGCAGTGATTAATCAACTAATCATTTATTTGATTAGTTGTATCACTGACTATTCTCTGATTTCACCTTCCTAAATGTGAATATTTTCACTACTAAACTGAATATTTTATTGTTTGTATGTACAGATTATAATTATTTTACTATTCAGAGGAAAAACATATGAATGCGAGAGATAATAAACAAAGTTACATAGTTGCTAAAGAAGAAGAAGCACTCGGTAGCGTTCAAGAGAACTGCAAGGACTGTGTTGTCATCGGACGACGATGCCTCATAATCATTTTCCTCTTTAACATTGTCCTCAGTCTCAGACGCACCTTCCTCTATTCACTGTCGCTGCCAAAGAGCTGCGATAAAACCTCTTTGGCCTCCTTAAACTTGAAAGACAAACAGAGAGCACACGGGGCACCGAGAGAATTGGATTGGAAGGCTGTTGTGCAGAAGTGTTTGTTTCCACCGCGGCACGTGAAATAAGTTCCTGAAGGAATCGTGCCAGTGTGTGTGACAGTGACCTCGATATCTGCCAGAACAACCAAAACAAATATCTGCAAAATGTTCTCCCAAATGTTTTATCCGGCTTAAACAGCCGGAGGTCAAAGAGAACACCGTCGCAAACACAACGTTACAGGTGATGTTTACCCGTTTCTCCAATTTGAGTTCAAGGTCAGTGAATGTGACGGGAAACGATGGTGTCAGTCATTTATTCAGATAGAGGAATTTGAAATTCGGTGATGAACTTTGGATGTGCATGGAGAAGCTGCAGTATGCAGGTCCGTGTTCCCGTGTGTGTTTGTTCATGTACGTACAGGAAATTCACACGTGCATTTAGAGATGCTAAATAAAGGATGAATCCGGTTGCGGTCACCGATCACCCAAGAGTGTAAATGTCGTTGCACCGCGTGAACTCTCTCTCCGCTTTCCAGTTAGATTCCCTGCTGAGATGCGTCACGATGCCGGCTGGCAGCAGGTGACTGCTCAGTTCAGCTGTCCTCCCTTCAACCCCTCTCAGTGGAACGGCAGCTCGTAGTTGGCTCCAGACCCCCATCAGGTGGTGTGACTCATCCGTTTCATCATCAAATGAGATGGGTGCACGGCTGTGAGCGGGTGTTTCTCATCACGCCGGGGCATGGTTTAATGGGTAGTAGTAGTAGTAGTAGTCTTGTTTTCTCTTCTCTTCTTCTTCCGTCTCCTCTCTGACAGTAATTACATCTCTGACATGAAAGGCTATGCTGAAAAAGATTGCTACCAGTGGATTTGTATATTGTTTTTTTTATTTTAGATCTACTGCTACTATTACGACTCCGACTGAGTCTGTATTCCAGTGTTGCTGTCAGTGACTTTGACCTTAAAAAGTCATTTGCACTGAGGTTGTTAATGCATTACTACACCTGCTATTTCAGAAGCAAAGTTTGTGCTTCGTGTCAATGTGCATGTATGTACTCGCACACTGAAGCGATCACTAACGACTGCAGAGCGTTGATGCAAATGTCAGCATTAAAAACGGCCCAGTCTGGCAATGAAAATGAATCGTAACATGTAAAAGAGGAATATCGCTAGATTAAATGTCACGTGAAGTGATTTACAGTAGTTCTGCTCGTGCAACCTTTTCCGGCTCCACTTCGCGCGTCACTTCTGTTTTCTTATGCAGCTTGTGGGAAAACCGCAGCAGTTGAGACTGAAACGTGTGGAAGAAAAACAGGAAACAAAAACATGCTTAGTGTACCAGAAAAACTGTCGGATCAGGATCAGGACTGCCGAACCGTTAAGAAAACATGCCGCGATTGGCTGGTGAACCTGAAAATGGGACTGGATGGAATTCATCCAAAGCTAAACAAGACAGGAAGTGAATTTCCAAACACAGGATGTCTTCATTTGGCCAACACCTGTAGCCTGCTGGATGAAGACAGACAAAATGAATTCCCTAACATGGAATCTACGTACTGTAACTTGGTACGGAAGGAACTGATAATTTAAAATCGTTCACGTCCAACCTACACGATAAGTTTGTCGGATGATACAGCTGTCACTTTGTTCTGCTCTACGTCTCGTTCTCTGGTTTCATTTTTGATGGAAACATTGAAACATTGGGACTGAATCCATGTGCCAACTTAATCCAGCCTGTGGGTTGAGGATTGGTTGTGGACCAGCTAAATTCCTAAGTACAATTCAACCATTCTGTACAATAGAAGTACTGCAAATAAGTGTTAAAAGTAGTGCTACAGCATCTTAATAGTATCTAATATTTTTAGCATTCTAAATATAAAAGAACTACATAAATACAAATGCAAACAGAAGAAGTCATAGCTGAAACATGTTTGCATTTCACTGCCCTGTGCTGAACATAAAGCTGCATCAACATGATCAGAAGACAGACGTGGTCGTTTGAACTCGGCATGTAGTGAGTGTTTGCTGAACATGTTAACATGCATCACACTGAAAGTCTGACGTGAATTGCAGCGATGTACGGCACGCACACTAATTACTCAGCGCTTTATAATGTAAATCACAAACTTCACTCACCGCCGAGGCCGCGTGAAACAATCTGCACAACTCCCATTCTGAAACAATGTGATTTGCATATGCTTCTGAGATTGTGGCACTTGCGCTGTTTGAAAAAACAAACAAACAAACAAAAGCACTGCGGCGATGCAGCGTGGACTTTATTTCACGTCTCCTAAACAATCTCTGTAAGTAAACAAACGCTGAAAAAACATCATATTTGAATAAATCATTTAGCGAGCTTAGCTCGTAAATCCTTCGCCTCTGCCTCAAATGCATGCAGTTACATCTTTCCCTTAGCATATACCTCCTATATACCCCCCGACTTCATAGTTGCATGTCAGCTATGTCTAATATCCATGAAGCACAGATTACATATAAAACTCCAATCTAATCCCCGTCTGAACGCTTTGCACTCATAAACCTCAAAGTGTTTTGAATAACAGCAACATGGAGGTTACCCGATCCGATGAATTAATGCTGATGTACGAGTATGTTTTTTTTTTTTTTAATCACAGAATCGGTGGTTGTCCCTGTCAGGATATTACAGAAAATTAACTATTAGTCTGAAAGCCTTTCTGACAGTCACATTAAACAGACATGATATTAGCCGGGTAATTTTCCACATTCACATTCGCCAGCCTCGCTTTCACCGGACTCAGCATTGTTATCTGCTAATCTAAATGGGCAGGCTAACAGACCATTAGCATTTTCCCCTGCCGCTTCCGTTGGATGTGCAATCACAGTATTAGCATTCTCTCACTCAGTGTAAATGTCCTCTAATCTCACTGAACAATGCCTTATGTAGCTCCACTGACCAACAACTGTCATGTAGCATAAACACACTGCAATTTTCATGCACACGCTCGGCCCGCTCCCGTTTTGCTTCAGAGCGACCGCTGCTTGCCTTTTTTTACGATTACAACAACACACGCCAGGCCGACAGTTTTGTATGCAGCGAGCCACCTACACTTGCACCACGAGCAAGGACATTTGGATTTCAAACAAACTTTGCAGGCAGAAAATGTCAACTGGCAGAGAGCGAAAATCGACCAAACTTTAAGTGCTCAGACTGTATTAATAAACAACTGTTCCAAGTGATAGACTCATGGCTAAATTTACTCCACCCAAGAGGCTGAGACGTTTTTTTAATGAGAATCAACATCTGTCTGCTCTGCGCCCTACTGGGAGCCACATGACAAGTGTGAGAAATAAAAATAGTTTATTCTTGATTCCCACATGAAGCAAGTGGTAACATAACGCCGTGCACAGTACAGCGTGTTTCATACCAGACGCACCGAAGCTATCGAGTAGGAGCTTGTTTAGAACGCAAACATTCGGTGATGTGGTTTAAACGCGAAGTGGAAAAACAAACCTTCGCAAAACCATAATGAGCGTGACTCTCTGCGCTCGCCTGTGTTTCTGTTATATTTAGCTGTGGACTAAACATCACCGACGCACCTTATGATTTATGGCTGCGTTCCTGCGAGGTGACTGTAACTAAAGAGATTGACAGAGTCTCTGGGGAGCTGCAGAGGGTACAGTCGTCTTCGTGGTCAAAGAGTATGCGGCAATTACAGGCGGAGAGAAAGGCAGCCAAAGCCCGGGAGTGTAGAGTATGGCACTGTGAAATTTCCTCTCAGAGTCTGTATGTGCTTAACATAAAACCCTCTTTGTTTTAAAAAAAAACACGCGGTGACAGTCATCGACAGAGATCACAGCTCCTGTTTGAAATTCCATCCCAGCCATCAGGAGGAGAAGGGCGAGGAAAACACAGAGAGGGAGAGGATGAGAGGGAGATGAAGGAGGAGAAAAAGCTGTAGTGGGAGGTCAGAGCTACATTTACGGTTTTCGAGGCAGAGTGAAGGATGCGTTGTGACGTTTCTGCAACGAGCTACTTGACGTGTGTTTGCCTGTGTGCCTGTGTAGCTAATTGATCGTCACGGATGTGTGTTTATGTCCGTGTGTGTGTGTGTGTGTGTGTGTGTGTGTGGCCACATGAGGAAGTGTCAACTATCTTGATCTCAACCTGAACATGAAGCCAAAACTCGACCCAAATGGCTAGAAAAAGTATTAGCGTTGTGCATTTTTGCAAACAATTTACAATTGAATATTTGATTCCAACGTCAGCCAGCTGTATACGACCTGACGTGAGAGAGGAAACACTTTTTAGATTAGTTGAACTGACCCTTTAGGCACCACTTTCATGAGACGCCGTCCTCAGGAGAGAAACTCTGGCTCGAGCTCACATTTCCAAAATAGTTTCTATTCAATCAGCAGCTCCTAGTTTTGGTGATGACCTCCTCCTTTCTGTTTCACTTTTTAAACTATTCCTCTCCTTTTTTGAAAACATTTCCTCTGTGATTTTAGTAAAATACAAAGAAACTAGATCCACCTCCTGCTCTCTGTCGCTCTACAGTACGAAGAGAAACGTTTTAATGAGTGATTGGATTGCAGTGTCGCTGTCCTTGGTGCTGAAATGTTCAGCACCTCGACGAGCTCTCAGTCTCTCCGGTGCTCAATAGAAGCTTTTGCCGTTTCATTGTGACGCTCTGTGTTGCTTTCATTGCCTTGAATAAATGTGTGCCTCTTTTTTTGTGTGTGTGTTACATTTTCTGAACTAAGCAGCTTGCAATGAAGCTCAAGTGCACTTTGGGTGTGAATGTGAAAAGTAATGACAGAGTATCTGTACAGAAGGTTGCGCTGAAAAGAGCTTATACAATATGGAAGGCTGGCCTGGATAAACACAAAAATATAGGATTGGGGATCGCTCTGAGGAATGTGAATAGGCGAGTCTGTGTGTGTCGGGGGAAGTAAGAGGTGTGTTTGTGTGTGTTAGATGGGGGCATGCGAGGCCTGCAGACTAGACGCCGGTGCCTCTGGGAGTTTGATTATTGGGGAATTCAGTTTTGAATTAAAACTGGAACTCCCAGTGGACACAATTAAACACACACACAGCGCACACACACATAGTTTAACCATCACTGCCTCCAAAAAGTTATCCCAACACAAACACTCCTAATGATGAGGGCGATGCAGTAACTAATTAGGTTTGAAAGTGTCATCGTTGAACTTTTACTCACTCCTCAATCTATATAGAGTCTAATGAAGAGTAAAGGGATGTTAAAACACGTAATTATGAACATACCTGATGTTTTTAATCAGGTGGAACGATATCAGACGGGCGTCATTAGTTTCTTTTGCTAGTGATTGAAAACTGACACGATCACTTTGCATCGCGGCTGTTTCCGGCCTCTGGCTACATCTCAAGTCCATTAACCCCGTCCTGACCTTTGTGGGCCGTTATTTGGATTAAAGGTTGCATGTGTCCAATATGTCAGCAAGAAAAATGACTTTTCATTGTTGATTCAGAGGCAAAAAAAAAAAAAATCAATTCAGATTCTGATGCATGTTCCGAACAAGACTTTAACCTTTCAGGTCGCCTCCGCAGATTTCTTTATTAGAATTACTGAACTCGCTGGATTGAGCTGCATCTCCGTGTGTGTGTGTGTGTGTGAGTGTGTGTGCGCGGCACAAGATGTGTGTTTCACTGAGTGCGACGGCGGGGAGTGTGCGTGAGTCTGCAGACAAGGTGCTGCTTCGCCATGCTGTCAGATCTGCTCAGACCCTCCTAGCCAAAGTGTGTGGATGTTCCATTAGGCTTGTGTTTGGACAGCAGCATGCAGTGGAGCAGACTCACCGCTCAGCGCGTCTCTGCTGCCTCTCTGTGTCTTTCTCACTTTCTTCCCCCTTTTAACTCTCGTCCACGTTCGCTCAGCGTGTGCTCAGGTTTTGCGTCTGTGTTCGGCTGTGCTTAAGTCGCGTCCATCTCACCGTTACTAAAATAACCGGAGAACGAGAGAGAGATGGCGAAGCAGAGGAGCAATGGTGGCACATTTCCTCTTTTCAGGAGCGTCTTTGAGAACCGGTTCATCTCTGATTACCCCGAGCGTTTGTAGGTAGTCGTTTACGTCCTGGTTGAAGACAAGACTTACGACCACTGCAGCTTTTGTGTTGACTGTATATGCACGGGTCATTGCCAGCAGGCTTGAGCATCAAACCTCAATACTTTTCTGTCCAAAAAAATAAAAACGCAGAGTACAACCGAATGCCATGTAACATCAATTCCTTTGCGGATTCTTAAACCCTAAAATGTCAGACGGATTGTTGAATCAAGCGGATGGAAGGTATGTGACCTTCTGTGATTTTTTGCAGGAATTTATATTATTGTTATCCATGTTTAAACAATGTATCCCTCGAGTTAATGCACTTACTGTATGTACTCATGCAACTTTAGTCTGCACGATTCTCTGTCTAAGCTCCACAAGTGACCAGCTAGTGCCCTCCAGGTATTGACCGTTCTGGGGGAAACTGCATTTTCATACAGTACAAAGCACCTTGTGTTATTGAATAGCTTGCAAAGAGACCTAAAATATGTGTATATATAGATATACACATGTATACCTTTAAGGGCGTCGTTGTTAACGCGGTGAGGAAAGCACGTGGTTGTTCTCTTGAGTTTGAATTGTTGTTCTTGTCGTTGTTCATGGGCACCGTTGTCATGCGTGTTGCTCTCATGACGGTGTGCAACGGCGTTCGAGTGGATGGTGCGTGTCAAAGCGGCATCCATACAAACGTCCGGAGCCAAGGTTTCCCAGCAGAACATTGCATTGTGGCGAGCTACTGGTGTCACGGCTGATCGTTGCATCGTGCTCGCGAGGAAAAGAAAAGACTCAACACATCATCGGTACTTCAGAGACAATCAGATTGCCCTTCTGATGTCTTCTCCCTTTCCACCTCTGCAGGGCTTCTTTTCAACATCCATTCAAGCACCGCACAATGCTGCGCGGCGGCACAGCTACAGCGCTTCTCAAAGCTTTTCTAATTTGTCTTATCGCCGCAAATCTTCAGATGCGGTCAAAAATCAAACAGACGCGTGTAAAAGCCTCCTTTTTTTCTTGTTTAGTGCTTCTGTTACATTCCTTGAATTATGTGTTTAAAACAAGCTGTTTTCTGACAGTTTTAGCGCGTGAAGTGTGTTTCTATCACAGACCTGCAGGGACATTTAGTATTGTAGCTGTTTGAAATTAGGCCAGTGGCAGAGCTGATGGGAGAGCAGTGTGGATACGAAGACTACAATGACCAGGCAGACGCTTGTTTAACGCGCAGTAAAGACTAAAGAGAGGGGGAAAAAAAAAAGAAAGCATTAATAAATTAAACTGGCCTTTATAGCGAACTCGAAATCTCGGCCCACCTCGTCACGTATCGATCTCTTTTACCCCTCCTCACTGTAGAATCGCCAGCTAAGCTTTTTTAAAAGGCTCAGGTGTAATTGTTGCGATCGGGACGGAGCAATATTGATCAGCGTTGCCGAGGCAGAAGAGCCACTCCACATTGCCCGTGATGTCAGACAGCAGGCAAACGTAATGAGACTCATTCGGCCAGTGTCTCGTCCCTTCTGATTGGTTGTTGTCATTTCTCCTTTCAAAGGAGGCCCACCCCGTTTTCTTTTGTGCTCTTTGATCCGTTGAGCAGGTGCATTTAATCTGTGCTCATTTCTATTCAGGTCACAATGATTAGGGCAGATGACATGCAAAAGTGTGTGTGTGTGTGTGTGTGTGTGTGTGTGCGTGTGCGAGATCATGCCGTCTGCGTTGTGTCTGTATTGTACCTCGGTGTGAGAGGCAGAACAAGTGGCACTACAGAGGCAGAGGAAGAGATTGCCATCAGCGGATGTTGGGCGCAGCTTGCTTCTCTCGTGTCAATGATTTCAGCGCGGATGGGCGGCTGGAATATCTTCACCTGGTGTGGCGACTGAAGGCGGATTGATTGGAGGGCTGATAGGAGGAAATAAGGTTGAGGGAAAAGACACAGAACAAATGGAGGTAGCAGGTACAGCACAAGTGGAAGTTAATTGGAAAGAGGAGAGGGGGTAATGAAGGATAGGTGGGGGGTAGGAGGATGAGGAAGAGAAGAAACCGGCTAAGGTGAAACGGGAACAGAGATTTAAGCTTGAAGGTTGAACTGGAGGATGACGACTTTGCAAATATGTTATCAGGTAGGAAATGAATTCACCTTGTTTGATGAGCCTTACGATATGATTGGTCGAGCAATGCTGAATGTAAACTAATCCACAGTCTTCTCTCTGTCTTACATAATACTCCTGTACAGCTGGAACTCAACTCATTCATCAGTGCGTCTGCACTTTTCCTCTAATGGCTGCTGATCAGCCGTCTGGAGGATGTCAGCAATTATATTATTGTAACCGAGGAATCTCTTCCTGTCTGTCTGTCTGTCTGTCTGTCTGTCCGTCTGTCCGTCTGTCCGCTTGTCCTTCGGCTATCTATGGAGCTGTTAATTGGATCTATATAAAACTTGGCGGGCTTTTTTACAGAGGACTCAAAGAAAAGCAGTGTTGCATTCGGTGCAATTTAAACAAGCAGCACTTTTAATACTCATAATTTTCTCCTCTGATTGTCGGGAGAGCTGAATTGGGATTAAATTGGACCTAAGCTCCCGTAGCATGAGTCCAGCTTGTCCACAGAGTGCCTTTAACCGCCGCTCATTTGCTGCAGTTCACTTGTAAATCGTTAGTAATGAACTCTTCCTCGCTTACCTGGATTCGATGGGCCGCCCGGACAGACTACATGAACGGCGCCATTGGAACTCCATACACACTGTGTCAGGCGTCGCCTTCATTGACGCCGCGTCCATGTGACCTTTTAAACCCACATGGTGCACGCGAGGAAGCACTGCTAGCGGATGTAAATTTGTCATGGCAGGTGTGTTGCTCAGTGAGAAAGCACAGGTGTGTTTTATTGAACTTTTCTCAGTACCACAGAGCGACTCCTTTTGAACAGCATGTCCTGAACCGGCACCGTACCAGTTATTAACAAACTGAGCATGATTTTGTTGTGATGGAACGATCACACAAATACAGAAGCGGCAACTATATTCGTCTGCGTGTGTTACTCCCTCAGTTCTTCCCCTTTTTACTCTCTGCTTCCACTGATGTCAGACTCATTTATTAAGCACCAGCAGCACACCAGACGAGACGCACCCCCGGCTGCCGAGGCCTCGCTCCCTATCTCTCAGAATGGGTTTAAGGGGGTGTGTTGTACCTCCTGCAGAGAGCCACACTCAATAATGCATTGCTGCAGGCCTAACTAGAGCAAGTCGAGGCCCCCACTGCTCTGCAGACGCATCCTCCATTTTGTCCCAAAAACAAAAGTGCACAGCTCTCATCACATCTTTCCGTACACAAGCTTATACAAACACGATGGATGCATCCATAATGCAGAGCTGCTAAATACAAAGAGATATGACATCTATAATACATGGACCCTAATTACACAGAGACACAAGGAGCAGTCAGGAAACGCCACGGTCACAGTGAGTTAATGAGCAGAGCGCAGAATATCTCCATCGCTCCTCCTCCAAATGAAACGACGTGATATGAAAACCCGTTCTGCGCTGTCAGCTCACGTTTAAGAAGGCAAATTAGCTGCAGCATCACGCTGAGAGCAACCTAACCCGAGCAGACATCACAGCCTCTGCAGGAGTCAGGTAGGCTGAAGCTGCAAGTGGAATGGAAAGAAAGAGCGCAGTATTCAAGTCAGGTGGTACTTTTAAGGTAGACAGGCCAGGAGAGTATCTTTGACCATGCATGATTTTAACTTTTATTTCACAGGACCTGTAAGTGGTCCACTTTCCCTCCATCCACATTCCACTCCCATATCTGGGTCACAGAGGCATCAAGTGGAGATAACTAGTCCTGAAGTTTTTTTTCTCCTTACGCTCCTGGGAGACCCCGAGGCGTTTACAGTTCAGGTGGGATATGTGGTCCCTCTAGTTTATGGGTCTACCTGAGGCTCTCCTCCCAGTCTGACAGTCCTGATCAGATGCCACAAACATAGGATAAAAGGTTGAATGGTACTTAAAACTGGACAGTGTAACCAGCGGATATTTATACTTTACCAACCGTTTGTTTAATCCACTTACTGTTAATATCTCAGGCTAACTTGCTGCTCCGCTCTCTGCCTCACTCCACACAGCGGCAGACTAACCTAGAGCAGTGTTTCCTAAACCTGGAGAGGAGCTTCCCCAGAACCCCTTCAAATTCTACAACTTTCCAAGTGTGGAAGCACCAGAATATCCTGAAACACCGACACGGAGAATCTCAGCGGCTGCCGGTGTGAACCAGGATACGCTTGGAAACAACCAGATTTGGCTTGTGGGTGGAAACAGATAAATAGATAAATGCCAGCTGACCACACACGGATGCTTCTTTTGCCATTGTGGATTGTGCAACACGATGGTGATGGCACAAGATTTTCTCAAATTATTTGCATGTTAACTGAGGAAGTATGTTCATGATTTCCAAGCCTGAAAGTGAGAGTTTCACTGCAGCTTCTGCATAACCAGTGAACTGTGTGCTCTAGATTGTCAGTGATCACTGGCTGGTTTGTCCTCGTCCAGTCTTCATGCAACACAGAGTGACCGTGAGAGCTGAATACACATCTCACCTGTCCAACGCCGTGAGA
>OMLP01030431.1:215814-233369 GCA_900302685.1 Spondyliosoma cantharus
CACCAGACTTTCCCTCCAGATGTGTTATCTGTTTTTACATTGATGTTGCCTGTGTTACTGAGTTAAGTCACTTAAAACGTACATAAATAAGTGTTATCTTCTCCCAAAGTGCAACTGTTATGTCGTTATGTCATGGACTTGTTTGTCCATCACCCCAAGCTTTTATTTTGAAAGTCTAAGGAGTCATTGTTTAAACATGTATCAAATAGAATAAACCAATAAATGTGTGGTAAGAGATTAAACTTCAGAGGAATGCTTTTAATAAATCCCTCTTATCACTGTGCTCAGATCATTTTCACATCCGGTGACAAAGACGTGAAGTGTTTTGTTCAAAACAATTTAAAGAGTACTCCATCCTTGCCAACATGGTCGGTCGTCAGTGCAAGCAGCTTATTACAACCCGTAGTCGTTTATTGTGAGGCTGCGTCTTCTAGTTGCTACAATTAGCGTGTTGAATCACGATCGGGGGGGATGGATTAGTCCAACACAAAGACCTTTGCCCAGGAGACCTGTACGCGCCTCACGTGAACCAGTCACCAGTATATTCAGATTTAAAGTTAATTTGTGCATCTTTGCGTCCTCTGTCCAAAAGCAGCCACCTCAGACGGACACGAGGAGGATACGAGGATCACTGCAGCTTCAGAGTGCGAGCAAATACATGTCTGTTTGTTCTGTATGTCTGTCTGTGTATCACAGCTGCTTCTTCGCTGGCAATGGAGTTGTTTGTATTGATTGTGTGTGTGTGTGTGTGTGTGTGTGTGTGTGCGCCCTGGGCACCTCTCCTTTTTCTTTTTTGATTTAGAATTCTGTTCTTTGAGAGAGAGACAGAAGCGCAGGAAGAAGAGTAAATATAAAGAGCGAATGAGTGCTAGATGGACAGAGAGCACACGGGCGAGGTGAAGAGAGAAGGTGGACGGAAAAAAAAAAAGAGGAAAAGCAAGAGATGGAGAGGAATAAAAAGAAAGGAAAAGTCGAAGTATGAGAACTTTCGAACCTTTTCCTTCGCTGAGATATGATGCGGTGCTTTCAGGTGGAAGCTCTGTGAGAACTGAATGGCAGGCGTAGATGTTCATTTCACTCTGCGTGACTATCTTTTCTTCAGCCCTCGGGCTGCAACATTATGCAGCTGCTGTGTTTGAGACTCTATGTGGGCCATCTAATAGAATGTGGACTCCATGGAAAACAGACTTACGCGCTGTCATGTTTGTTTTAACACTTGTCTTGCATTGTGCGCAGCCCGGCCTGAGAGGAAACCACCGAGCAGATGTTATGAATATTACTTATTCACTGTTGATTGACTCTAAGCGAGCGCGTTAATATCCTCTGTTCCTCCAAACACTTTTATAACGTGGTGGAACAAATGTCAGGACTCTACGCAAACTACCGATCTGTTAAAACTTTATATCTTTACATTGCAAATGTATTTATCTTTTAGATTCATTTTGACTTTAAATATCATGTCGTGACAATGTCGTGGTTGTTGTCTGGTTAGGTTCAGGCACAAAAACCACTTTGTCAGAATCTCCAGCCGTGTTTGTGTGGATAAAAACAGTCAAAGTCCTCTCAGAAATATCGCTTACAGATGTTGAAATACAGTCGTGATCTGCAGCCTCCTCGCCCGCCGATGACTCCGCCGCCTGTTATGAATGTCAGCCACAACGAGACTCGGCTCCTGTGTCCGGTGGGAACGTCGCCGTTTGACCGAACAGATGTGGAGGAAAAGCACCGCTCGTGTTTGTAGCTGTTGTAAAAAGAGAAGAAGTGCGAAGCCTTTCTGATGAAAGCTCTGTGTGTTCAGCACCCTGGACACTGAGAACTAATCTGTGCAGACTTACTATTATTTGAGTCATTTCAATAGTATTACAGCCTCAGCCAGTACGTCTAGTTTTGCTTCATAGCGCAGCGCTCAAGTTATGGTAGTTCCTAATTCTAAATAACTTCTCTTGATGGATTAACGTAAGGTCAGGTCTTACTATCTCACTGAGAGAATTTCAAAGCTGGAACAATAATCATCTCTAGTGCTGTACAAAGCCTGTGTTGCCTCATATGTTGTCTGCGTAATGTAATTGCGCCGACAGATTACAGGAAATATTAAGAACTCTCCACACTCTGAAATAACCTCTCCTCAAAGACCACAGTCACTGCAGGAAGTCTTAGAGAGGGGGTTAATTGTTGTCAGACAAGTAGTCAAGCTTCATCTCTCTCTCCCTCTCCCTCTCTCTCTCTTTCTGATGTGATTAGAGGCCCAGAGCCATCGGTGCCACAGAGCGAGGACAATCAAGTCTGTCCCAAAAGTAATAGCTTCTTCTCGACTTAATTAAGAAGCTCACTCTGCATTCCGTGTAAGCAAGGTGGTGGGGTGCCGACAAACTGATCACACCGCGGTTCAGAGTGTGTGTGTGTGTGTGTGTGTGTGTGTGTGTGTGGGGGTACACATGTGGCGGAGCGCACGTTAATCTGCGTCTTGCTGTTTGTTGATTACAGTTTCAAAATGCCTCGTAAGATGCTCCGTGTCGTCTTGTGACGAGAACACGCTGTTCGGGTTCATCGCGCGTTGAGCTGCCATGTAATGCTCGGTGAATCGCGGGAAAGGCGAGCTGAGAGAGCCGCGTTTAGCAATGTGACATTCAGCGGACGTAACTTTGTCTGGAGGTCTGCCTAATGAGCTCGAGAAGAAAGATAAACAGAATGATTATGAGACGAAAAATGGGATTCTCGAAACTATGCTTACTCTTGCACTAAAAACAGAAAATGAAACCCTTGCTGGGAAAGTAGAAACGCCCATGTCTTCATCCCCAGAGACGGTCTCACTACTGAAGTGTGAGTTTAAACACGCAAATAATTTCTACAGCCTATAAAAAGATACAAGGGTTTGCTGTGGAAAGGGAAGAATCCTGAAAGTGGCTCAGAATCAGACAAACGAATCCTTAAGATGTCCAGTGTCATTGCGATGGTTGGGAGGGACATCTAGTCTAATCTGTGGTGAGAAAAACGGGTATTTTAAGCCAACACCTGATCTTTTATCTAATCCTAACCAGGTGGTTGTTGTGCCAACTAACCAGAGCATACGCTTGACTCGAAGGGGCCTCGTAGGGTTCGCAGTGACTGATGTAGCCATTAACTAACAGTGATTGAACGCTCTCAATCGACTTATTTGTCCTTCTGTGTTTGCATGTTGAATTATAACTATTTATTCCCCTGGTTTATGAGCTGCACATACGCACAGACGTCATAAGAAGATCGATAATTGGATTTTCTGTATATGCCCGCCTCCGTTTCCTTTTGTCAGCTCGGCGGTTACAACGTCTGAAATCAAATAAGAAGTTCCAACGCTTGTTGTTTTTTAAACTACGACTTGATTGAGGATCCCATTAAATCTCCCCGTGAGTGTCAAGTAAGAATCCGATGCGGTTTCAGACTGTATGAATATTGCGAGTCTATATTTGATTTTCCCAGCAGCGTTTTTTTGGCTTTTAAAGTCAATATTTCAAGATCCAAAATGGTTCTTCGGGAGGTATCAGTTTGATGAATGGAGGAATTTTAAAAGGTGGGAGTGAAAATGTTTCTCCTCCGTCTTCCTCGTTACTTTGTGCTGTTGCTGTGGAAGTGAGGTCACATTTATGCGTTGAGTGCTTTTACTTTAGTTAGCTATCGAACTGTGCAACCACATCGCCAGAATACATGTCGGTAATGTTCATTTCTTTGTATTGCAGTGTGATTCACCTGGATATTGTAGATATTTGAATATATTTCTATGAAGGAGTGCAGCCTGAACCTTAGCACTTTGTTGACATGGGGGGGAGAAGGCAGCGACTGCAGGAGGGAAGCGAGAGCAAACAGGGATAATTACAGCTGTTTCCATTAAGTGCCCACGTTATTACTGCAGGTAATTATTCCTCTGATGGTATATGGGCGAGCCAAATTAGTCGACTGCTTGACAGAACTCGAGTTTCACGCAGGAAGTCGCAGACCTTGTTTTCTGAAGATCGGGGCTCGTACATTTCTAACTCGTGCTACGGCTGAATGCCAAAGTTTAACAAAGAAAGTAGTTTGAGTGTGATTGGAAGCCGGCACAGCTGCAACACGCAGGAGAGGAACGTGTGATTTTAAAAGACCCTTCCTCTGCAAAATCAAGTAACGCTCGACAGTCACTTGACCTGAATACAATCACATCGATCCAATCCGGTGTGAGGCGTCTCTGCCGGCAGTGTGAAACTATCATTACCCCGATATGTAAGATTAGTGACGCAGAGTATACAAGAAGATCAAGAACAAGGTAAAGTTTACTTTAACTAGACACAGTTTCCATCTTACAAACATCTACTATCAATTATTTTTTTTCCCTTTTTGCAAAGAGAAAAAGAGGAACAGTAATCTGAGTTTTGAGCGACAATCATTCAATTTTAGCTACCGTAAGTTATCCACTTCTGTCTACAACTCTAAACTGAAACAATGATCCAAAGGGATCCAACAAGATTCAGGTCAGACACACAGATGTGGATGTTGGACTTAATATTCAGGAACCAGCAGGATTTCCATCAGCACTGTACTGCAGCGGAGGCAGAATGAGTATGTGTTGCAGGAGCAGTGAATGCTGGTTAAAATTTTAGCAGGACAGGGAATATTAGTATGAGCAGCAGCAGCAGCGACGGCTGCATTCACATTCACATTCACATTAGCAGCCAGTTTGTGATTATAATCTCCAGTGTCAGAATGGAGCCTGCAGGGATACAAAGCCAATCCAGCGAGAGTGTGCTGGAGCTATCACCTGGAGAGTAATGAATTTCTCCACTATAGAGCCAGATGGCCGGGGGATGGGACGAGGCCTGATACTTTGCGCTATTTATTTGACGAACCCAGGAGGTGTCCCGCAGTACGATCCGAGCTGGGAACAGGAAGTGTGCGGCACTTTATGGGCCAGGCCGGGCTGACTGACACGCTGACAGATTAGCGGCGGTGGCGGGCCTATCTGCACCGAGCAGGTGCGCTTTAAACGAGCCACTGGAGTGTGTTTATGTGTGTGTGTGTGTTGATGTCTGTGGGTGTCCAAGGCAGAGAGAGAGAGAGAGGTAGAAAGAGAGAGAGAGAGCAGGAGAGAACAGGCTGTATCAGATTCCCATGATTAGCCCGTTGTTGACCGCAGAGCTATCTTGACACACTGACATTTTAGTCTTTGTTTGGCCGTACAGTGGGAGCACTGAGGCCTGTTCACACACGTCTCTCTGTGCCATGCCACACCGGGCCAAGTATCTGCAATGCAGTGGCTGCCATTGCTGAGCTCTGCTGCCTCTGTGCAACACCCCTGAGTCCACACAGCCAGATTGAAATGCACACGCATACGGACGCACACATGCATATCCACACACACACATAAATGCAGGAAAAAAAAAAAATACACACAAGCGCACACACACAAGGATTGGATTGAGTTGGACAGCTGCTGCACCTTTGCTTAAAGGCTGGATCGTTCCCGTAAATCCCATCTCCTCTCTCTCATCTTCTCTCCCTAACCCTCCCAACCTCGCCGCCCTCTTTGCTTTTCTTTCTCTCGCCTACTCATCCCTCGCTCTATTGACCAGCTTGGCCGCACTGTCTGTCTCCCATTGATCTGAATATAGAGTTTGGAAGAGAGAGACACGTCTCCCGGCATGGTGTACGAGCGGAGACACGTTGCTAAAAGTGAAGAGGCAGACGGGCAGACGGCCTCCCTGCAAGTTGGATTATTACTTTTTTTCCATCTCACGACTTCTCTTCTTCAGAACTTGTGCAGCACGATTTTGATAAAATGTTCACGTTCACCTCGCAGCCACTGGACTAATTCCTCAAATTCTTAAATGGCCAAGCTTTTCGTATCTTTTGTCTTTGGCCGCCACGCAAACACGTGAAATTCAATCAAAAGAACTTGCTGGTGAAGTGTTCTGAGGGATTTTTAGACGGACGGCGCACATCGCGGACTCGTTCTCTTATCTCGAAAGGGCCTTCGTATCTATGGAGGTGATTTGGTGGATATTTATCGGACAGCTGTATAAGAGTGGGGATGAGAGAGAGGGAGGAGAGGTGTGCTGTTATCTTTATTGGATCACGCTGTGCAATAATGATATCCTCGCACCAGTATAGCCACCGTGTGTCTGACATTGCAGCCGCACAGGGTAGTCCGCGAAATGTGCCGCGGCTTCTCTGAGAGGGGTGAGAAATAGAATTTGGGAATTAGGATGAATGACAGTGTGACAGGGAGTCGGATAATAAGCCGTTTGTGTGTGTGCAGCGCGGTTGTTCCTGCAATCTGACGACATTTCAGGCCATCCTCATTAAACCAAAGCACTCTTGGAAGGTTAAGACTTTAAGGTTAAGAATTCAATGCAAGACTGCCTGATTAAAACTAATTAAAACACCCGATACATGTAATGAAATGCAGAAATTCAAGATAAATGGGGTTGCACTGAATTGAAGATATCATATGCAACATTTCTGCATTAACGTGTCTAAAAACAACTCAATTTTTTGTATTTTTATTGTTGTTTTGGACTTATACTAACAACAATGTTCAGTCCCAGAGAAATCATTTACTTAACTCAAGGTAATGTTTTCGACTCCTAGGAGGCAGATAGAGAGTGAGGAAGGAAGCCAGCGAACGTGACTAAACATCACAAATTTCCAACATTACCTCGTCCATGGACGCCTGAGTCGCCTAGATAGATTGAGCATCAAACCTTAGGCAACAGTGTTCTGGTCCCAGTTCTGGAGGCCCTGCCTTAGACGTGCAGTACACTATAGATACTGAAGCTAGTGCGCTAGTGTTGCATCAGTAGACGTCTGCACATGTGTTTCAGTTCGTTGACGGGGACGGATGAAGAGGTACTCCTTGCTTAACCAGCAAGGAAATTGCTAGAGTCCCTGCTGTTGGTGGGCTGCAGACGGACAAATAGTCTTAAAAAGACACTGGAGCAGTAAGTGGTGGCAAAAATAAGAAGGGGATGAAAAAGAGACGGACCAGCGGAGAAGGGATATGTGTTTATTCGACCTTTGTTTACTGAGGGATTGTATGCCGAGCGTGCCCGGGGTGTGTTCGAAAAGTCTTCTTTGATTACGAAGGCTCGAAACTTGAGTGAACTGACCCAGAAGTATCTAACTGGCAGCCTTGATAAAAGCTTGTAGAAGTCTTTGTCTCAGTCTCTCTGAGGAAACACAGCATCTTCCTTCATGAAAGCAGATATAACTCTATTAAATTCTCCGCTTCATCAGAAAGCACTGGGGTGTTCCCCGACCGGCTCGGTTCTATCCCTCCGATGAACGCTGCATTTTTTAATGTTTGATGACATGTGTTGTTGGTTTAAAATGCGTTCAGAAATAGCATAAATCTCTCATGATCCCTCGCAGGATTAAAAGTAAGCTGAAAAATGCGATTGGCGGAGAATATAGAGATAATATATATAGATATTATAAAGATAATAGAGATGTTGTTTAGACTCTCCTCTCACAGTTGCAGCACACTACTCAGGAACTTGAACTAGAATCCCAATTGGATATTCCTTCGTATATTCATTTGGTAGAAATATACCAACAAAGTTGAAATGTCTGGATAAAAATGCCGTTATAAGGGGAAACTTAAATCTGCCTGATCTTATCCCGTACCAGTGGATGTCACATCTCACTCCATTAAAGGCCCATACAGCACCGGCATACGTGTAATCTTATGAGGACACAGGGAGATGTGTCGCCTCCAATAATTTCATATAACTCATTTGTCTCCCTCCATTAACTCCATCAAGTGTCCATGACAGTAGCAGCGGTGTGAAAGAGAGCAGCTGTACGTTAATCAGAGAGAAACTTTTACTTCATGAAGATGGAGTTTAATAGCTAGTTAAAGTCTTTTTTTATCTACATCTGCCGTCATGTGAGGTCGGCCGCGATGCACTGAAGGGGAGAGTGGACGTCAGAAATGTAAGAAATGTAATTGGACAGCCGCACAACAAATGAGCTGTGTGGAAGCGTCGGGATGTCTTCCAGGGCTTCAGCGTGCTGCATCCTGTGGCGAGGAGGGAGGACCCTCGCGTACCTTTGATGTAGGACTGTTTTTTCTGCCTGTGCTAAACCTCTTAAACGCTTGATGTTACAGCGTATGTGATGTTTACTTTGAGGTTTTGAGGAGGCCCTTTTCTTGTTTCATCATGACAATACCCCTGTGCACTCTCAGGGCTGACAGGCCTGAGACACCTTTAGTTATCTTAATTATCTTTTTTTATTTGAATCCCTTTCTGATATTATATGAGTTGCACCATGTACATTTGTCTCTGCTGGCTGACTGTTTGTATTCATACACTGCTTGTGTTAAACGGCTGATGTTGTTCCTTTGGACTGCACTGGCACTAAATGGGGAAGCTGTTAAGGGGTCCATGTTTGAAGCAGCTCCTCCACCTTCGTCTGTGTTAAATGGCTCTCTCCTCTTTTTGTGTACTGCCTCCTGACTACACCACTGCTCACGTCTCTAAACATCTACCAGCTCTCACGCACGCTGCAAGTCTTCTTTTTTTACACCAGAAAACACCATTTCCCCTTCTTGCTCGTATTGTATTTAATTTCTTCTCTAGTACCTGTGCCTCTGATCTTTATTCCTGCTCTGAGGGCCAATCAATAAGCAGGCGTAGCTGGTGTAGCCTGCCAGAGACCTTTGCAATCAGTTAGCATAGCTGCCCGGCTGGCTAGCACACAGGCTGGCTAGTTCCTCGTCGGTCTGCCACTGCAGAAGAATATCATCCGTGAAGGACGTCATTACAGGCTGGCCCATGGGACCGCCATGCTTTCACCTCCTCAAACACATCTGTGTATAAGTGTACGCACATGTACTTGCCGGAAAGTGTGGAGGAAAGAAAAAAAAGAAGTGACTAAGAGACTGAAATGCGTGATTATCAAACAAGCGCTGGATCGTTTCTTTTCTCAGTGCGTTCAGCATTGTGGGCAATTTAACCTCTGACTTTTGTATCAATGCAACATGTTACCACATCTGCATGTTTCATCAATTCTTGCAGAATCAGTATTTTCTTGGTAATTGTTAGTTTTGATAAAATATGATGTGAATTATGCTCAGGCACATTTTGCTGAACTGGCCCTGATTCGTTTAGAACAAAAAAAAACTGCGACGCCAGCAAAGAAAAGCTTTGCGTTTTTCTCTTTGTGGACACTGTGTTTTGGCCAGGCTGCAAAATAGATTAACATTTTGCGAAGCAACTGCAAAATGTCCCTCCGCTGAGCATCTTTAAACATGCATTTAATCAAATTCTGTGTGAAAAAGCACGAGGGAAGGGTTAGTTTTAGAAAAAGCAAGAGATAAAATGTTCTTTGGTTTGTGGCTCGCTTTAAGCTTGATAAACAGTGATGGGGAAATGGGCCTGGAATATGGAAACTTGCACAAATATCTGTGAAAATATCTCATCAGAAATCCATTTAGTTACTCATGCAAACTCAGTGAGTTCAGTCGAACATAGTCTTTACTTTTTGCATGGCTTCCATAGTGGATCAGAGGTAGATGAGTGTGTGTTGAAGGGATACCGCAAACCATGAGCCAATATTCTGGATTCCTCTCCTAGATCATTTTTGAAGGAAAATATTTGACTTGCCTAATAGAGTATTTGCTCACTGTGGTTAGCCAAACTTGTGGCTCAGAGGGAAAAGAAAAACACACTGCTTGTGTCTGCCAAGAAGCCTCTGACAGTGACTGGCATCTTATAGGGGCGTCTTCAAACAAGAATTAGTAAGTAAAGGTCAATATGGTGGAGTTAACGCACACTGCCGAACCTTTAAAAACACATTTGACACATGATTGCAGCCCAGATCTCCACTGCCGATGTCCTGCTCCCCTCCAAAACATATTTGGTGGGAATATTGAAGTATGAAAAGCCATTTTCCAGCAGGGTCGTCGTGTCTCCGAATGTGAATTGGTGAAAGCTCAAAAGCCCCGCCCGCTGATCCAGATTTACAAAACGGAAGAACAATAATTAAATCATGAATACTGCATCACCTGCACCCACAAGTGATTGGATTCATCTCCGTGTTGATCTCCTTTGCATACTGAGCTCTTTGAGAGTCTTCTGAAGACGTCGCTGATAGAAGTTCAGTAAGGGGCTCTGATTGATGTTGTTTTTTTATTCGATTATAAAGTCTTACATAAATGCCTGCTGCCTTTCCTCCACTGCAACCGAACGGTGCCACGATGCAGACGTGAAAATCAACAGATTCCTTATTCCCAGCTCATTTTCTTCCAGTAGACTCAGAGAGGGAGTGATGAAGTCAAATGAGGGAAAAGAGAGGTTGAAGCGGAGGGGGGGGGTTGTGTTATCCAGCGGCCCGATGGTTTATTGATCGTTGCGGTGCCTCTCCCTCTTTCTCTCCTCGCAGCAGGGTGGAGTAAATTGCACTGTTTTCTTCTGCAGTGATTGACGCCTGCCTTCTGTGAGCGGTGTTTTCAAACTTGCGCTGATATTTTCGGCAGGCAGAAATGATTTTTGTTTCGTCTACTCTGGCGTTGTCTCCTAAATGACGCGATTCTTTGAGTGCGTACCGCGTCTGAGCTGACAGGTGACGAGTGTTAAGCTAAACAACCTACAGTGCATTGTGACAACTCCGTCAACAGGAAACAAAAGGGAGAGGACGACAAACGGCGTCTCTGTCACTTATCGCCGAGACTAACGAAACAGCTCAGCCCAGTCCAAGCATGAAATCGTGTCTGGAGG
The DNA here is from genome assembly GCA_900302685.1 of Spondyliosoma cantharus. Taxonomy (NCBI): domain Eukaryota; kingdom Metazoa; phylum Chordata; class Actinopteri; order Spariformes; family Sparidae; genus Spondyliosoma; species Spondyliosoma cantharus. The sequence goes on from OMLP01030431.1 coordinate 226,542, forward strand.
GAAATCCTCCTCCTGTTTGAAGAATTCTACTAGTGTTGCAGAGCAAATGCTCAGAGAGACACAGCAGTGCTTTGTGATTCTAGGCTTTGTTTTTGAGAGGCAGTGTGTGCAGAATGTGTGGCACTGTAAGCCAAAGGAATCATGTCATGACATACCAAATGGCATTGTTATATTATGAATTCCCTCTTAGCCTATTATGAGTTTTCCTCCTCTTTTTCTTTTTTTCTTTTCTAGCTGACAGCTGCACTTAGGGAGAGAATCCATTCCTCAAAATGAATTTAATCTCATTATGTCCTCGTGAATCCACGTCAACTGCAGAGGAAAGAATAGAACAGTTGGTTTGAGGTGCCAGTTGATGGTTTGCATGTTCATGCTGGGCTGACTTTATAATTCCCATCAAGTGAGCGCGTTATATGTACCGTACTTACATATCTGCTTAAATTAAATCAAGCTATAATATGAGTTGAACAGACAATTGTTGATATGATTATGTAAAAAAAAATGCCCATGGCTTAGTTAAGGTTAATGGAGAGGTTACAGTTAACACAACATTACTTACAGGATGACAAACTCCAGTCACATGACACCTGGATGCACAACGCGTCCACCCCCAGCGCTCCCGTCGGAAACGAGACGGCTTTTTCTCATGGAAATGACTAATTGCCACTTTCACACAGTTGTAAACAAGTTTGCAACAATAAAGGCTGTGAAACCAGAATGATGGTCTGTCGCTCACCAGCTCCACCGCACAAGAACCAGGTCAACGGTCAAGAATTCAGTGAAAATAAATGTTAATGCATTTCATTGTGCACCTTTGTCTGCGCCTCCATCGAGCTTCTATAGGGTTCATATAATCTTGGAAGCAGGTCGGAGCTTCACTGTGAGGCTCAAGGTCACCTTAATGAAAATAAACCCTCTCAGTCTCGAGGCGGCTGACCTTCAGCCCTGCAGCCAGAAAGACAAGCGTGCGAAGCAAAGCAATGAATGTCGGATTCATTTAATATTTTTTGCACCGGTTGCAGAGAGATTTTAGATTCAGAGTCAAACGACAGGCTGGTGTTTCCCTGTAATGTGCTACGAAAGTTGTCCTTCTAAATTGCTGATGAAGCTGCCACTTTGATTGAGACCCTCTTCTTTTCCAACCTGTTGACGACCTCATCTAATAAAATCGCATCTAACTGCTGCTCAATTCAACCTGTTCCCCGCTCAGATGGAAACTAGTCCCCCTACAGCCAATTACCAAGAGTTGTTTAAAGTTCCCCGGAGCTCTATCACCACACGGCATCTCATAATTCCACCCAGCCACCGACCGACCGACCAACCAACCAACCAACCAACCCCCACACACGTCACACTGCTGATTAAGGGATCTGGTGCTACACTGAAATGACTCACCCCCACCCCAAACACTGCTCATTATGCTTATTATTAATCTCTTATTATCTGGCGATTGAGAAATCTTCACTACATCTGCCGACGCAGTAATCAGTATACTAGTGGTAATAACAGCTTCCTGTGAGTACGACACGTTTTCCAATCACTGAAGCGTGCAGTTCTGTCTCATCACTGTTCATCCCGCCACTTAAACAAACATGGCTGAGCTGCTGCTGATGAGCGCCTTCAAGCAGACGCAGTTTTCATTCGTGAGCACAAAGGAGACAGTCAGCAGTCCGGCGTGGTATTAATAATAAGAACATCAACTGTGCTGCCGATCTGATTCCTCCGCACGTCTGAAAAGCCGTGCCTCGACCGACTGCGTCTCAGGCTTTCAAAACACTGCTGATGGATGACTGCCCGTGAACCCTCTGAAATCTCTGCATTTTCATTTATCTTTTCTGTTCTACAAATTATCCCGAACGAGCGCAAATACGCCCCAGAATGCCATTAATTGCGCCACGGTTTCAGTTTTTTTTTTTTAAGATCGGGTCAATGTAGCGTTTCCATATTTCCTCTTAAGCAACTGGTGCCTCACTTATTAATTTCAATGATAAGATCATCCATTAAGGCGCGCTGAGCAGATTCCCTCACAAGCGCACGCTGTCCACAATCAGCCATGCATGTTGTGATAAATCGCTGGGAAGAAGTCAAGCTCTCCAACGGCACGAGTGTGACCACAGTGTATTAATCACAGCAGGACAGATTATTACCCATCCTCCATCCATCTTTACGCCGGTGACACCGCGGGGTCTAAACAAACAATAGTGTGTTTGGTTTTGTCCACAACATGCCGTATGTTATGATGCAGCGGCACGCACTCGTTATGGATCCCCGGATGGAGAGTGAGAGTTTTTTTTTCAGCTGCAATTTAGGACGATATGATGATTTATTTGCAGAATTGCACTGAAGAAGGAGACTAATGAAGTTTGAGGAGAAACGGGCTGCCAGAAGACAGCGAGATGAATAAACACTGTCACTGAGCCCGATTGTTAGAGAGCGAATGCATTCATGAAAAACACATTTGTTTGTTTTTTTTTGTTTTTTTATGACTAACAAGAGTTTCTTTGTTTGTCCTGCAGCGTCTCCGACGGTCCCTCCGCTGCACTCGGAGCATTTCAAACCCTGTCACGAGAAGGACCTGGCTTACTGCCTGAACGGTGGCGAATGCTTTGTCATCGAGACGCTTAGCGGGCCACACAAGCACTGCAAGTAAGTGACTGACTTCTTCTTCTTCTTCTTCTTCTTCTTCTTCCTAAGATAACATTCAGGGTGTTGACACGGTTGGACTGAATGTTGTCTGAGTCAGATTATTCAGTCAGAAAACACCCGGCTTATATAAATTTAATGATCTGACTGATGAAGTGTGTGATTTTTGCTGTGTGGTCAGACAAAAGATTGTTGTATACGACGCACACCATCTGTGGCGGTTATCTATTATTTCTGAGGAAGGGCCGAGAAGAATACAATATGATTTCATAGTTTCTATTTTTACTCATGAGATGTGTATTAGTTTGCGGTGTCCTGTATATTTTATGTACCAATTACTTCGCTTCACTTCGCTTGTGTTCCTGACTGTTCGGAGTCCAAGTCCTGGCAGATAAAACATCACGTTGAACGTACTGAACGTACTTTATTTATGTTTGTGTACATCTTCTGCTGTGGCTACTGTGTCCCAAAGCCTCGTTAGAAGCACAATGTTTTGGCAGATAAATGTTTCGAACATACAGAACGCAGCAGGGAAACTATTTCCCCATGACTCTGTGTCATTGTGAGAATCCATAGTTATCGCCGTGAACTCTTGCTATAATTTATCAGCATCTCAAGCGCACACTTTTGAGTGTTCAATACTAACGGAATTACCCTGTGAAGTACTTCTTTCGTTTGCTCTGGTAGATATCTGAAGGAGCGGCTCATTCTGAAAACACTCCTTGATAAACTGGATGGATAGATTTTCTCTGCGCAGCTGCGTATTGTAACACACGGCATCTTGTGTGTGTGTGTGTGTGTGCGTGTGTGCATGGGTATTGCCATCTTATGTGTGTAACTGCCTTAGTTGTCCCAGATTTGAGAGTAGAGCTCATGGGCACTTAGCCCGTTCTAATGTGGGCCCTTTACTAATTAAGTCCCAGAACAACTTCTTCCAAAGTCTAACCGCAGGACTTCCACCCGACCTGTTTTCAAAAGAGCCTGTTTTGCCTCCTATGGGGTACGAGAACATTCGTATGTGTGCACAATCGTGTGTGAGTGCATGTAAACACACATTACATCATAAAGTATACGCATGCATGAACCTGGAGTGGTACAACAACAGACCGGCGCAGCCTCACTTTGGAACCGTTCAGGTGTATAAAGTCCTTAAAATGCGCCCAGACTTGGACGTTGTTCACTCATTACCATCGTTCAGTTGCATCCTGACGTCGTGTTGACACAAAAGCTGCTTGAAAAAAATCTGGTAATTTCCTGCTTCTTGCTTAAGTGCTCCATGATATCGTTTACGTGACATTTAAGAAATCAGGACTGGCTTCCTCACGTTATATTATGCACGTCCAAATCCAGCCCACAGCATAATGTTTCTGTCTTTCTACTTTAATGTAAAAAAAAAAAAAAAAATAGATAGTTAAAATAGAACATGGAAACAGGGTAAGAGGCAGAGAGGGAGAGCAGGAGAGAGACACTGAGGTGTAGGCGTACGAGGAGTCGGATATGGAGGGGCAGCGTGCTCGCCTCCGTTGCTATGACAGCATAATCTGTGGACAAGCGTAGCTGGTAAAGAGCAAAGGTTTGCAGCGTACACTGGGATGGCCTTGAGCACATTGTCTGTGCATGTTAATGTTTGTGTTGAGTTGATCTACGCTGCTTAGTCATGTGGCAATGAGCTTTCTGAAGGTGGGATCAAACAATACGGCGTCCGCTCTTCATTTGAATATCAGTCGGTCGGATCGTTCGGTAAAACATATTTGCTGAAAATGTAGCATTTAGACAATGGTGATGATTAACGAATCAAACCCATTTTTTGAGGGAGGCTCTTAAGTGACTCAAGACAGAAAGCGAATGCCGTGTTACTAAAATTCACCGTGAAAGAAAAAAAAAAAAAAAAAGATGATGCACCGCTCCTCAATTGGCATGCTGTGAGAGATTAATTTATCCTCATCTACAAAAGAATGACAAATTTCACCCAGGGCACAGGATCAATGTGTAATCTGATTCAATTTGTGTTTACAACAAATTGAGACAAATCAGGTTGTAATAGCGAGATCAATTGGGACGTTTAATGGGGATGAATCAGGCCGGTTTTGTGGCGTTATTTGTCACGGTATTAATCATTTTTTTTTATTTGCCAGATGAAACTTGATCCTTTTTGCAATGATTTTCTCCAAAGAATCATAACTCAAGCATCAAGTGCCACTCCCGACCAGTTGTAAAAGAAGCGCCGACTGTCCCCCAGAGCGCTGTTTAGTGCTGTCAGCGTGCGACGGTTGTGTTTGTCAACCCGCAGGGACGGATGCGGCGAGGGGGAGGGATTCAAGCGTGAGTCATGAGGCCTGCTCGCTCTCTCTCCCGCGCTCAGAGACACAACGACATGCAGACACACACACACACACACACACACACACTGCTCGGGGCAACATGTTCAGGCATTCAATCATTAGTGCTCAGCTAACCAGTAAATTAGTCAGTACACTAAGATAATATTTTCAGAACATGGCAAGAGGCCGAGGCGTTCGGTTAAAGAAGTATGTGATGTTGAATTTGATTAACTTATTTCTCATCTTAGCAGGATTTTCCCAACAGAACAAAAACTCTAATTATAGTATTAGTGTAAATGACTGGTTTGTCTATTTAAATATCTTCCTTCCCTTATGTCGATGTACTTTTAGTCTTTCACATTTTCTCTTTACTTTAATATTCTAGTTTTTTTTTTGGTGGCTCTTGAATAACAAACCCTAATTTTCTGAGTCGCTGTGTCGAGCCAAAGAAACTGGGGATTTCGCTCTGCCTCTTCTTCTTTTCCTCTTCTGGTCACTGTTTATTTATTCTGTCTTCGGACGTGCGATGGATTCAATTTCTGTTGTGCTTAGAATGTATTTCCTCCTGCCTGGTGTGAAAAGGGTCTCCCTCAGTCTAGTTAGCAACGCGGGCTAGCTAAGCCCGTCTCATTGCCCCCTGTCGCGAGGCTATTCCAGAGCAATAGAAAGGCAATCTCACCTGGCAGGTGGAGGTATGGAGGTTTTTGGAAGAGATCCCTGTAAAGCCCCAACCAATGAGACCAGGGTCTGACACAGACAGTGTGTAGAGGAGAGACACACAGACACACAAACTTGGCACATTCTGTGCGCTGGAAGCTAAGACGTTGGCCTGGACTTTGTTGCGGGTTGCAGAGCTGAGCTCGAGGATCTTTTTCAGGGAGAAATTGAAAAATCCACCTGTCGTTTCAGTGCAAATATTTTCTAAAACCTCGAGTGATGAAGGAATGTCTGCTGTGAGGCTCGATGAGGATGTTCATTCCTGAATTAGCCGTGTACGACTCAAGCATAACTGTTCATATGATACATTTCAATGTAAGAAATATGCTTTCTTTCTCCTCTGCCGCTGGCTGAATATGTTTTCTTCAAAAAATTTGAGAGCGTCTTCGGAGGCTTCGGATGAAAAGCACTGCTGTCTTCATTGTTCGCCTCTCCATTCCCCTGCTAGACTTTTACGTCACCCTCCTACAGTATTCCATCACTTCATTCCACCTACAAATATAACACTTTAGAAATAATAATAATAATCTCCTGGCTCGGCTCTCATGAAAGACATGAACCCTGTTCCATTGGTCAGCATCCAGTGTCAACTCAGATAGATCCTCCTAGATTTTTTGTTTGTTCATGTGTTTCATTTTTAAAGATTAGCTTGGATGTTTAAGACGTCCATGTACTGTTTTGTCTACATCTTACCTTCCCTAAGACAGTTACACACATTTATGATAATGTCATCCAGGGGTAATCCTTTATTTAATTTACTGACCATGTAGATGTGTCCAAAAAAGCTGAGGGAATAAGGTTCTTAGGCCAGAGACAGAGACATATATTATCCATCGAACATAAACAATGACATTCTCCTGGCAGCAACACTTGCCTGTCAGCCCAGAGAACAAAACTATGAGGGTTTCCTTGACAAATGAATTCTGCAGAACGTGATGGCAAAATCGTATCCACTGTGGAAACTACAGCCACCGGCTGCTGTTCAGGTCTTTTGAGGGTTGAATAGTGACATCTTCACATTCCCCTGCCACACAGCTAATTTCTGTGACAAGCATGTGTGTGAATGAAGGTCAGTTAGAGGACTTATAGAAACAGACTTATTTATTTTTTTCCAGCAAAGCAACTCCAGAAAAAAGGAGATTTTTAG
>OMLP01030431.1:253640-267574 GCA_900302685.1 Spondyliosoma cantharus
AATCGCAGGCTTACGCCCCACTTATAAGAATCCGACCATTTCAAGGTGATCTACATAGCCCTGAAATGTCAGCTGCTATGCATGACCCGCAGATTACCATGGATTTACAATTTCATTTAGAGCATCCAAGGTTGTTGGCAAAATAATGGCCCCAATAAATTCCTCAGGAATCAATCTACGCAGCTGTGCAACATGCTTATCCGTCCCAACATCTGCCTGTCATTGTTGACGTTTTATTTGTGTGCATGTTCCTCATAGTGGTGCAATCACGAGAGTCATATTGCAGTGATTGCCTTTAGCAAAATATATGAGCTGCTTTTTATACCCCTGTAGAAGATACCCTCACAGTATCACAGCACCATCACCAGCAGCGGTGTGTGAGAGGCCCAATGTGACCCCGTCCTAATCGTTAGCCTCTTTGATAAGCCCAATCTCCCCAGCCAACCGATTGAGTTGACCCCGAGCTTGAAGCCTGTGCGGAGAGCATTTGATAGCTTCCGAGAGGTCAATAAATCAAATCTCAGCTGACTGACCCTCACGGGTGGCAGGGGTCACGGTTCACGGAGAAACCGTGGTCACACAGGCAGCGAGGTGAAACTTAGAGAGCACGAGGAAGAAGTCGGGCAGCACGCGCAGCACACCAGTGCAGCCAATTAATAAGATGCGATTACCGTCACAGTCTGTAAGCCCGCTTCTGAAGGTCTGACCTATCTCTGCACAGATATACCGTGACGCGTCATACCTGATGAGTATCGACTTTCATGACCATTGAAATCAGGCCAATCTCCGACAGATCAGCTTGAGTAGCTGTAGGGCAGCTGCGTCTGACAGGTTTAAGATCAAGGTCATGTTTCATATTGCAGAACTTGTGTAGATTGGCTGCTTCTCCGTCTGCTGTTCATGCATGAGGTTTCCTAATGTATAGAAAAAAAAAAAAACAGCCAGTGGAGAGAGCGCTTATTTGTTTCAATGAAGGAATCTTTTAATATGCCTTTGTTTATTGTTTCAGTTATTTTTGTAACAGACAAAAGATTGTTGCACATTAAAAAATTATATATTCTAATTAACTGAAGGATTAAGTTTCCTTTTTTGGAGTTGACTTAATTACGCTACGTCTTAAGATAAACGAACCATTTAAAAAACCCGCAGGATTAAGTGAAAATTCATTATCACAGCAGGGCTCCTTTTCCTAGCACGTGAAAAGACGTTTTTGAGACACAACATTTGGCTTTTGTGTAAAGAGGAATAACTTCTATTCTCTGTTGACTTGCGTAAAGTTACAGTCATTTTTTTTTATCAGGTTGGAGATTACGCTGTGTTGTCAAGGCATTTCCCACCCAACGAAGTGCAGTGTGGTGATCGTGATTAGTGGAACTTTAAGATATGCAAACTGCTTCCTGGTTAACGCAGCCTCGGCGGTAGCGCCGAGAATCGTGCAAAAGCCGACTGCAGCATCGTATTAGGGCGAAAATCACAACCTCCCCTCACATGAAATGGAAACCGAGAAGGAGATGTCAGGCCGGATGATGGAGCGGTTACAACGGGCGCTCCCGTGCGAATATCAAACCAACAGATCTATAGAATTGTCTCTAAATGTGGATCATGTGCTGTCTGAAATAAACACGTTGTTAGTCACATTGCTGCGGGGTAACAGTTTGATCTATCTGCGTCTGAGGCAGGCTTGAAAACATAAACAGTGACAAAACCGTGAGTCAAGCAGAATTGTCTCGTCTATATGATGGCATTTACTAGCTTTGATTTTTATTTTTATTTTTTTCTGCTCTGCTTCTCCCTGCAAGCCACGCAGTCATTTATAATTCGCTATGTGAAGTGAGCATGGGCTGATTTATGCAAAAGTGAACGGGGGATAGGTTGTGATCGGGTTTTTATGCAGCTGTGTAAAGGCTGTTACACAGACACACATATAGAGAGAAAGAAGCGAAAGGCCATGTAATAGGACTCCAGCTGGGAGGGAGATTGGCCTAGCTCAGCTCTAATGTGCTGCCTCTCGTCCAAACCTCCCCGAGGCTTTTGCCCCAGCGTGAGCACGCCGCACCTCCTCACTGATAGACATGCAGTGTTTTTTTTTTTGTTGTGTTGTTTTATTTTTTTTCATGCATAATAAATGCAACATTCACGAATCAATTTTATCCAGATTGACATCAAGCCGCGCTCGAGCTCTGCCGATGTCGCCTCTGTTCCCGGGGAGCGTGCCATGGAGGTCTGCCGTGGAAATGTCTGGAGTGGAAATGCTTCGTAATTAGATACCGAGTCAAAAGAGAGTTGTGAAGATGCTCTGGGAGGGGAGCTGTTGAGATGGATTTCTGTCGAGAGATGCAAAGTAATGCTGAATATTCATATCAGTTAATTGATGAGGACTCTCGCTGCAGCTGATCTCTGCATAATGTCATCTCGGGGAGGTCTGCGCTCTGACCACGTCCGCCCCGACAGCTCGACCGCCTATGAAACAGAAAGAAGTAGACGGTGTAGCGTCGTGCCTCTCATGGGTGTTGCTTGGAATTATCGGGCATCAGATAACTTTCTGCCAATCATCATCTTTCATGTTTTGGGCTTACTGATTGATTGATTATTTGCTTAAGATGGAAATCATGTATGTCAGTCAAATAAGATCGTATCAGGAACTCAAAAGTCAAGAGTGGTTTAAGAATTCCTCGATGTCTGATCTTGACTTTGTGCTTCCTACTGTATGGTACATAAACTGTATATAGAAATAACTCCTGAGCATACCACGCTGTTCAAAGAAAAAAGCTCCTGTGTCTGTAAATCTTTCACATCCAGTGTGCAATCAAGAACGTCTGAATGATCAATCTTGTTCAGCTTCAATGTCAGAATGAGACATATATCTCAAGTTTCTTGAGAATCTGTACAGCTCACTGTACACCTTGTATTCCTCTATTCTGATTCTGAAGAAAAACAAAATGTGAAGAAACTCGTGGAAGAGCAACAGAAGACGATGTCTCTTGCAGGAACACATGCAATAGATGCACTGAGTATAAACCAGACTGACATAAAGTCACAGAAACTGGACGATGAAATGATATACTGATTGTATATAAAATGTATCCAAGCAACTTCAGGTGTTGGCAAAAGATAGGACCAGAGCCAAATGTCCTCCTCGCAGCCGCCGAGCGCTGGACAGAAGACAGAATACACAAACACGCGAGAGACGTTCACACAGAGAGGAGGAAGGAAACGAGCACACGGAGGGAGAGAAAGACAAGGACGACATGCACACGAGGGAGAGAGAGAGAGAGAGAGAGAGAGACCGTAGAAGAGGTAGAATCTCCAGAGGGACGAAGATCCAGATCCAAAACATCTGGAAGGAGGCACCGAGAGAGGGAGAGGTCCCAGGGAGGAGAAGAGAGGACGAGGAGGAAACAGGAGGGAGACAAAAAGCTTGGATGCTCATGTGTTTGTGTTGCGACAAACAAACAGAGATTCAGCAGAGGGTTGGCATTATTCTCATCAGCAGGACAAACATGGACTGTAAGTACGAGGCTGAGTAGATTAATGGACACTGAGACTGTCCAGCAGGTGAGATGAGACGTTACAGGAACGTTAAGGCAAAAATACGAGGAGGGTAATTTAATGCCAACTAATAAAATATTGATTTATTTTTGTTTTTTCACCAGTCGAACTTGAAAGCACGATGTCAGTTTAGTCTTTTTTACACTTTATGTTCACTCAAAAACTTAAATACCAAGCGTAACTTCAGATGACTGAGCCCGACTCGATCCAAGACATAATTTATTTATTTATTTATTTCTGAACCTGGCGCCGAAGGTCCTGATGGGTTTGGGTTCGGCTCGTTTTACCTGTGAATCACATTTTTTCAGTGCTGGAGAAAACACCTGAATTGTCAGTAAGTAGTTATTTTCACAGTTCACATAACAGTGGCTATTTCTTTAAAATATGTGCATATGAAATTGGCCCTGAACACATTCTACATGAACATCAGATCCCTCTTCAGCTGGATTGAACTTCGCCACTCAGCGTATCTCAGCGGTGCAGAATAGTTGCATACAGAAGTAACGTGTAGGAGACCGAGTGAACTGCTGTCAGTGCATTACCTGGTTTCAATTGTCAAGAATTACATTTGCGAGGACATTATTCTATTCTGTGATACAATATAATTTTCTATGTGCACCTTTCCAAACCTATTATCATTAGATTAAATGTCAAAGGGAAATATTGACATTTTGAATTGGGTATTCTCCTTTTTATTCAAAGGTAATGCCACAAAGTTAAAGCACGGCGTCCGGCCCCTGTTGAACACAATGTGAACACAAAGCACATTATTTAATGACATTCTGAGACTCTGTTTCTTTTCCTACATGGATTTTTTGCCTTTGATTCCATGTAAACAGGATCTGAGTATGAACTTGAGAGTTTGCTCTGTCGTCACTGTACATCGCAGTCTTCAAAAGCCTCAGCTCCTTTTTTTTTTGCATGTGTCAAGCTGTGCACTGAGACTTCCCACTGATGAGACATAATATTATTAATGAAGTCCAATGGAACTGGGGAGAGACGAGGGGAAGCAATGGATTTGTTAGAGGGGAAAGAATTCTCCCGCTTACTGTGGCCAAAAATTGACAAAATAAATTCAGGACACACAGAAATTTCCCTTTCCCCTGCTTTAAATATTTATTGCCTCTTTGAAAAAAAAAAACCTTCTCATTTTGGTCTCTTCTTTTGTCTGATCAGAGGTTGCTCCCTGTCTTGAATTATGCAGCCGAGCATGTCTGAAAGGAGAGAAGGATGGTTGAGAAAAAAAAAGAAAGATGGTGAGGAAGAGAGAGACAAAGCAGAGAGAGGTTAGAGACAGAAGTCGGCCAGGGAAACGTGAAAAGCGTGACCTCAGCGGTCACATCCGCATCCTCTCTCTGAAACCTTGAAACACTGAAAGACTACAGGACTGCAGGTGTGCCGCCCCCTCCTGTGGACGAGGGAGGGCGACCGGCAACGCATGACAATTATCCTCACAGGGGCCCGCTGCCGTTGCCTTCTGCAGCTTATCCTGGCAAATAGAAAAGGGCTCAAGAAGTGTGTTTACCTGGATCATTGGCTATTTAAGAGTTCAATCTCATTCCACCGTTATGAGTCAATGTAGATAACCGAGAACACCGGCTATGTGACTGAAATGCAATGACATTAACGCAGCAGAAAACACGGCTTTGAGCGACGGAATGCAAATGTCTCAGGCGGAGAGGATGGATGGCTTGAGACAGGTGTGGTGAGAATCACTGTGAAGGTAACTTTAGAAGGCAACGTGATGCAAGCAAAGGCAATGTAGAAATAAGACGAGAGCGAAAACAAGTCAATTTATATGAAGTCTCATCTGCAAGATTTTTAAATATATTCAACCTCAGTAAAAAAACCTTAATTATTCAGTAGTTAACATGTTGTTCATTAGCAACAACTAGAATTGTTGCGTTACCCATAAACATGAAGGTGGCATTAATATAACCAGGTACAAATGACTTTATAAACACATACAGTGCCTTTATTGTTCCCTGTATCATCAAAACAATGGGATTCACAATGAGCACTCAAAGGATGATACATATCCACACATGAGACACATTAGAGTGAGTTTACAGGACAAAGTGAAGTAGAGGAAGGAAGCTTAATGTGCCTGATGGGTAAAAAAGAAAAGAAAAAAAGAAAAATCACATGTGCAGCAGTACTTCTGAAGAGCTCTGAGCACACTTTGATGTGTAAAACGTGTGGAGCTACCCTTTAAATCTTTCCATCTTGTGTTTGTTACGATGCCCTCTACTGGTCTGTGAGTGAACTCACTGAAGGGTCCTGCTGTCCCCACAGAGGGGAGGATTCTTCACGCCCAGCCAAAGACCTCAACCCAACATGAACCTCACACATGGCCACACACACACACACACACACACACACACACATGCAAATCCACAAAGTCAAACACACATACGCACACTGTTAAGCCTGTGTGTTTCCCTCAGTATTAAATGGGACTTAGTACACAGAATAATGGCGTCCTGGCTTCTTAAACAAGACTAATCCACTTTCATGCCACGGCACTCTGACGTGTCAAGCCTTGTTCGTCCTCCCTGCCTCATTAATGAATGGAAACATCAATTAATCTCCTTATTAATGATTCATGGCCTCTATATGCTAATTCCTTTCTCTTGTGTCAGAAAATGCTCGCAGCCAAAGTCAACACGTTGAGATTGCATACAGTGCGAGCGTATGTACTCTTAAGTGGTGCATTTTATCATGAGCACCTTTTCCCCCCCAACAGAAGTGCACTCCTGCCCTCCGGTGTGTGTGATTTGTCGCCACTCTCAAATGTGTACGACATGTTCCCGCATGTAATTTAGGCATTTCGTGTGGTTTATAGATTCACTTGTGTAGTCAGTGCGGCTCTCACGGGTTTAATGTGTAGATTATGTTCACTGAGTGAGCAGCCTGTGATGTGTTCATGTCCTCAGAAATATGGCTCCAACCCAAGACGGGTAGAGAACATTTACAAACGCAGCAAAAGAGCAAGCTTACCTACTGAGAGGAACACGGGACGTAAGAAGTGACTGTGTAGTTCCAAATAGAGCTAACAATGTTTAGTTGTGACCACATGCGAATGTGTAAATGTAAATATGTTTTCTAGTTATGGTAAACCATTATTATTATACGTAAGGGACAATGTAATGCTTAGCGACCGAATACGCTGAGGTGATAAGTGACCGAACTACTTGCGGAGTGCTACGAAATACGTGAATCAGAGGTAAAAAGGCCACTTTCCTTGACGACGGTCAAATATGCTTAGCAACGGTCAATTACACGAAAATAATTGACCACCGAGCATACAGCATTAAGAAGAGCTGTGTAATAAATTAATATAAATAATAAGAAAACAAAAACATAGGCAGTAAAGAATAATGTAAAACACTTCCTTTTGTATATTTTTGGATATTTAGCGTGTCTTAGTTTCTCGCTCTGTGGTGCACTGCGCTCAGAGCTCCGTCCCTCTTCTTCACTATTTGTGTTTCAGATGATTATGTGAGAAGAAAAGCACTCATTGATCGCTCCCTTGTATTTTAATTACGCCGTCTTCCTTTCATGTGTCCCGCTTTGGCGTCTCGTAGCAGCGGGCTTTGATATGTTGCATGTGTCCAGCTGTTGGACGGGCTCTCCATCAGCTGGAACAACCGCAGCGCATTTACACTCCTCGTGAGAGAAAACTCGAACCGGAGAGCCGACGAGCTGCTGTGATTCTGTTTCTGTTTATGTTCTCGCCTTAATGTTCATCAGCTCCGTTTAACCCGAGCCACCGATTCACTTCAGGAGGGTCGTTCGTTGTGGTTAATTGTTTTGACTCGGTTGGCCCACTTACTATTTGTGGAACCGACCTGATTGGTTGACATTCATCGTGTTTACGTGAAGACTAGTAATTTGATTAGAACTGTTTTGTAAACAGACTGAACGAGTGATCGCGGATGAAGTTTGAAACGAGAGTAAACATAACCCGCTCAACAGACTTGGATCACTTCGAATTACGTTGGTACTCTGATTTTTAGCGACCCGGTCGAGTGTTGTGTAAATTAACCAGCAGCGGCGTCACTGCAGAAAATGAAGACGATTCATCAATGCGCTTAAACTCAACATCAACAAAGTCCCTCCATTTCCTCTCTCTTAGTTTGTGATGCTAATCAGACTCCTGCAGGCTACCTCCCATCCCACTTCACACTAACCAGATTATCACACACATCATGTAAAATTTGGGAAATCAGGTTAGTGAGCCATGTAAACACTTTAATCAAACAATTACCTAATCGTGTTATTCACAGTGATCGCTGCTACATACAGTGTGAATGTGCTACTTATCCTCCGAAGAATAGTGTTCGCACGTGTGTGCATCACGGACGATGCTGATGGTTTTGTCTCTTTGTAACATGCACGACGGATCACACATCACATAACCGAGGTGATCCTGCTGACTCCTGATATGTTGGATTAGCGTGAGATCACCGGGCCTGACATCAGTGACTCCAGTCAATACGGATTCATTTGCACATTAATGAAACGCTCGTCGATACGCACTGTAAAAAGGTTAACTCTTATTGTAAAAGAACGTCTGAAAATCGTTACTCATTTATATCACCTCGTAAAGTTAACTGCCGCGTGTCGATCTGTCGAGCTGGTATTGACTTTAAACCTCTGCGTGTTCGTCAAGATCGCTCGCTGCAGCTGAAACTCGCAGAGCGCCAACTAGCTAACCGTATAACATTTACTGCATGTCGACCGATGTTAACTCTGCGGTCGCTCCTCAGTATTCACCTCTGCATGTTCCTTTTCTTCTTTCACGACCAAACGGCAGTGACATTTACAACTTTGTTATCGCACATCTTCTTGATATGAAGCTGTTATACGCAGCAGTGGTTGGACGTGATGGGAACAACGGCTTTATCATACAGCAACAGTTTTTATATCCACAGTGCCTGAGTCTCGGTTTCCCTTTTTGAGTTATGAATACAGACCACAGCCTCCTGGGGGTGTGGAGGGCAACATTCGGCCTTCATCACCTTCTTCTTTTATCTCAGTTTGGTGTATCTGGAGCCTAAGGGTTGTCAATGGAAGCCACAGACCAACAAAAAAAACCCTCTTTTGCCATGAAGGTAACTCTCTTTACTAAAAAGCTGCCAAACAACTTGATGAGAAAGGTTACAGCTGTTTACAGTTTTGGAATTGAACAGCCTTATGTCGATGAAACCCATGCTGTAAGTAACAAAACAAAGAAAACAAACACACAATTCGTTTTTCCTCAGAGAAATCAGGATTTATTTATTTAAAAAAACGGCTCGGCCAGCTTTGCAGGTCGCAGCATTTAAACCAAGGAAACTATAAAAATTCAGCATGCGAGCATCATTTCCAGCAGACGTATCACTGTTTGTGCGCGAAAGAAATGAATCGGATTAGAGCACTGAGCAGGAGAAACAGAAAACCTTTAGTTTGCCAAGTGGGATACAGCAGATGCAGGAGGAATTTGACCTGGATAATTGGGGCTGGCACATATGAGATTGTTACATAATACAGGATTGACACACTAACTGAGGACAGAAAAAAAAATGGAGCTCATGTATATTACAGGACACACGATTATATTTTGTGACAGAAGCCTGTATGTAAACACAAGATGTATGTATGTATGTATGTATGCAGGTAAATTCCCTTCCGGGGATGCAACCCTGCACATTTTTGGGGGATTATCAGGTAAACACACATCCATGCATCCAAACAGATAAATGTATTTCTCGCCTCGTGGTTGTGACGGTTCATGAGCAGAGCAACTGAAGAGAGGAGGAGAAAGTTTGCGGGTCGATGCCGTGGCCCGTCTCTCTGCCATTTGCATGCACAGAACCACCTGACACTTGCACATATTCCCCCCCCCGGTTGTACGGTTTAATCCCCTTCTACTGAGGGGATTTTCAAAACACACATCATGCACACAGACGAACACAGACACACACAGAGGACGGATTTAACACGATCTGCATCTCTCTGTAACACGATCCCTTTGCCCATGTCACGTGATGCTGCATTGATCACCCCATTGGCTGGTCGGCTGTAGCCTCCCAGGGCCCGATCAGTGAAGTCCTTTAATGTTTTTCATCTGTGTGTCAGGATAAGAGATGAAGCCACTGGCAGATATGCTCCTCTATGTCGATGATACGGGATTGAGCCAGTGACTTATGCGCATGTAGTATGAATGCATGTGCGATGTGATAATGGGATGAAACAGATGCTAAGGTGATGTGGGCACGGCTGCATCATACGATAAGGCCTGTGATATTACATCGATGCTTACACCGTGCATCGGGGCGGCTTGCTGCATGATGTGGCTTGTTTCTGTCAACGCTGGTCAAGCTCAGAGTTGTTTTCATTCATCCATGTACACGCGTATAAAATGTCAATCCTGCAAAAGCATGACGTCGGCGTAGTTAAATAAACAGGTCACCGAGAGGCTTATGCCTGGTCTAGTTTATGTAGGAAGGGATAGTGCAAATCATTTAAGAGCACGGTAATACATGAGGCGAAATGGTTTCTTTCATCTCCGTTCCCCTGGCCAAGGCTAGCTAAAATACAACAAAGCGACGAGGAAAACAAAACCTGCGGAGTAAAACAGTGCACACATAACCAAATCAAGTGTTTTTCATCAAATTTGTTTAGTGATTCAAGTGGATTCAGTGTGCTACAGTATCTTTGACCTCTGACCAGCTTGTCAAACAGTAATTCAATAGAAACATGCGGTAGCCTCTGTAGACGTGTGATATCCACTGAAACTTGAAACTGTACGAGATTGAACTCAAGTTTTTTTCAGGATGGGATTTAAAGGAGAGGTTAGAGTCACTTAACACCCCGAGATGTATAAGAACTCGCTCACAAGCTGTAATTTTTCATTAGGTACAAGTATGTGAGGCTCGTAAGTGAAGAGCACGCCGACTGTTTTATAGACATTTGTTTGACGGCCGGTACTTAAAGCAAATGCATGTGCGACTGCATGTAATCTCATGAATGCTTGTATTACACAACATCAATACACCAACTGAACCTAGGACAGGATGAGTAAAGATGATCTTTGCAGTTTAGTATGAACCATGTTGGTATTACGAGTGACAAAGTCCACAGAGGTTCATGGAGAGCGAGGTCGCACAAACACAGGACAGCAAGTAACGCCATTTAAATCAAAGCCGCCGCCGCCGTATTTTTCAAAACCTATCCAAGGAGTTTTTGTACCTGAACCAAAGCAAACTGCAGCTGTAGGATGAAGGTCTGGTGCGCCTGTCGACGGATCTCTGCAACAGCCAAACAACAAACTCGCACATTTTAATTTACGACAGAAATCAGGAAAAAGAACATCAACAAACAGCCATGTAGGGATCTGGTGGATGCTAAATTATTCTTGTTTGACACGTGTTTGGAGCCCTCTCTTTGTTTCTTCTCTTACTTCTCTATAGCAACTCCCCGAGGGGAAAAGTTCGGGTGCAGTAGAGGAACGGATCACTTACAATTTTAAACAAATAAAACATTGTTTAATTCATATTTTCCTCGCTTAGCTGCTTCTGGTCCGCCTCAGTCTGTATGATGCAAGCTAATGCAGCACCGCACCAAACGCAATCTACATGTGCGAGAACCAGAGATTCATGCAAAAAAAGGAGGTTTAAAATTAAGCTCAAAGCACTACTGAGAGCCGCAGAACAAGAGCGAAAACAACGAGGTAATTTGCCTCGTAAATGGGTGTTTCATCTGCAAGTCAAAGGCCTTAAACTCTTTCTTTGATTTTCAGCCCTAAGCCGAACAGCTCAAGAGTACAATTTTAGCATTAACACCCAGAGAGGCACTCCTTTAACATTTGTCCATATAAATAATAAAGCGCGTCTCCTTTCTGAGCCACGGTGCCCAAAAGCATTTTGCTTCGGGATCGGCACAGTTCATCAATGAAGATAGGAAGATTTAAGAAATACGGGGCTTGTGGGAAAACAAGCTGCGAACCCTCGGAACGTTTTCTTTGTGAATATAATGTCTTGCCATATGCTTTCTGACTCCTAATGCATTCTGAACGCTTCAAAGAAATTCCTTTATGAGCTAAATACCATTCATTCTTGATCTCGAGGCCACAAACAGTTTTTTTTTTTTTTTTTTACTCAGTCTTTTATTAATTGTTATGCTAAAACAATTCCTGGATTAGATGGTGAGGGAGGATATTACAGCAGAGATTCATTTACAGCCTAAAGAAATTAAAAGTTTTAACAGAGATTTGCAGAAACGTACACTGCCGACGGTCTAATGAAACGAACAGATTTATTTACCTGTTTATTTAGGAGATCTTTCTTTTTAGTGGCACTTTCAAGCCAGT
Source organism: Spondyliosoma cantharus (assembly GCA_900302685.1). Lineage (NCBI taxonomy): Eukaryota > Metazoa > Chordata > Actinopteri > Spariformes > Sparidae > Spondyliosoma > Spondyliosoma cantharus. The sequence continues at coordinate 265,546 of OMLP01030431.1, forward strand.
CGCTGCTCACAGGGAAGATTACATATTACACTTTTAAGCAGAAGCAGCTGATAAACAGCGAGAGGAGGATGTTTTTCTTTGAATTTTGTTCATCCCATGTTACAGAAGTCATACCACTGAAATGACATGCGTATTGTTGTTTCACAAACATCCTCTCTCGTAGGATCTTCCCTTCAGGATGAGCTCTGATCACTCTTTAAGCTCCAACTGAATTAAATGTGCATTTATAGTTCCGGCTCTTTGTCATGCAAATCATCCAAACATCTGAAATAATGCGTGACGGCCTCACAGTGCCGAGGTGATCATCTTTGAATGTAAACAGTGTACGTGTTCCCCTCGGCCTCGCCGCCATCCTTCCAATTTGAACATATTATTTCAGGTAACGACACAATACAAATGCAACCATTACAGCTCTTTATGCCATATCTGTTGTTCAGCGATGGTACTGAGGCCAGCGGATTGCCTGACGGCGATAAGCAGCATAATAGGAGGTTGCAGCTTGCGGGAATCACTGGATAAATGATACGGTGAGATTTAAAATGATACTGCAGACACACCTCACTGTGCACGTGGTTCCTGATTCAACACATTGGCACTGAACACCTCACTTGTGCTGATCCCCAGTGGAAGATTTTCTCCTGCGTATCCCTTATCTGTTTCTTCTGGAAAGATACCGACTGAAACTAGATTCATCATTTTGTCCTATGAGAAAAAAAATATATGCAGATACACTTTACAGCACAGCGAACATGTACAAGAGACCTCATTGATTATTTATTATATGACAAACGTGTTTCCATGACTATTTGTCAGAGTAAAAATGTTGCAAAATATTTTTCTTGTGTGCTTGTGCTGTAATAAAACTGTAATGACATTAATGTCAAACTGAAAGTTAATCATGTGGGTCTCCTTTATTTTTGTTTGCAAAAGCAAAATGTAATTTGATGTTTTGACAGAAGCTAAAATTGAAATGAACTCAAAACTCACAATCAAATTCAGCCAGCACAGTTACACCACATAAGATACATAGGAAGCATCTTGAGTGTGTGTGTGTGTGTGTGTGTGTGTGTAGTTTTGTGTAGCACAGACAGCCTCTGATAAGGGAAAAGCCTCCGAGGTGGTAAGACGAGCAACCAGCGGGCACTTTTCCAATATGTCACGTCCCTCAACGCGCACGCACTCTTACTCGCACGCTCGCATCCCGAGCGCACGCACGCGGACGCGCGCTCACGTACGAAGCGAGGGTGGGTCGGTGGTTACCATGGCAACCGCGCGAAGGTGGCTGGGGAGTTTCGCTGCACTGTAGAGAGAGGCAGAGACAGAGAGGTACAGAGTACGAGAGAGCGTGAAAGAAAAAAAGAAAGAAAGAAAGAAAGAATCCAGCTCCCCAAAGACCTTGTATTTCTCAACTCGGGTTCCAAACAGCTACGTAGAAACCGAGAAAGCAAAAACAAAAGCAAGAATGAAGCAAAAACACTAATAAATCAGACCAAATCTAAATTGCTGATGTGGGAGAAAAGACACTGAATTATAAAGAGAAGTGATTTATTCCAAGGCCCACTGCCTGAATGGTGGAAACCTGTGAATTGAAAAGCCATTAGAAATGAAAACACCAAGGAGAGGTTGAATGGTCCAATTACTGTGGGAGTTTACTGCTAGCTGCCATTGAATCTAACCTTGATGGATGATTAGTTGGATCCAGTTCAATGAAAATATAGAGTACGTTTGACTTGCGGTGCTGCGTCAGGCTTACAGCGCGGCCGGGGACTGATGAGGCGTCTGCAGCGAGGACCGAAGCCTTAGAGATCAGAGAGAAGCCACTTCATGCATTGAAATCACTGTTAAAGATCGACTGTGCAGTTTAGACCGTGCACGCCAGTGTCACTCACTGGTGAAATTATACGACTGTAGTTTCACGTCACTTCATTCAGAATGAATGTAACGTACAGACGGTTGAAACCTGGAGCGCAGGGGTCGCTTCACTTCTGTCAGAGTTTTAATCTTTACACCTGAGATTTGCAAAAAAACA
>OMLP01030432.1:3777-14970 GCA_900302685.1 Spondyliosoma cantharus
CGAACCTTCACCCGTTCACACTTGTCTTTGTGTGTTTAAATAAACGTCGTTACAAACTGTTATCTGTGTCTGGGTCTGCGTTTGGGTTCGATCCCTGTTGCTAACATGACACCCCTTGTACGAAACTGGGTGTGAATGGGGGAAGGGGGGTCTGGTGGTCCTCCCCCAGAAAATGTTGAATTTGGTAGATGTGATTTCCTGTATTCTGGTGCCTTTTTGGGGTGGCCAGCTGGAGATTCGTCCAGATTCACAGCCTTTTGCTTTTTGACTTATTGAGGTACTGACTTCACGCAACGACTTGGGGTTCAGGGCCCCTTCACCTCTTGGGTCATTCAGGTTCATTCAGTGGAACTCCATCCAAAATCCATCCTTGCTTTGTCTATGCATGTGAGGTGTCTAGTTTATGTGCATGACTCAAATGCTGGCAGACACAGCAGTTGTAGGCAGGTATATTGATCATGAAATCAGAATCATCTTGTCTTGAATTATTAATTAATTCATGTCATTTGTTTAATGCATTTAATATGTAAAAAAAAAAAAGGGGGCCCCAAGCGGCCGCTTAGTTCGCTTATGCCTCGGGCCGGCTCTGTTTGCATGAGTCAGAGCAAATATCTTCAGAGCAATAATTCTGCATTAATCTCATGTGTATCTGAAGCAACGCCAGAGCAATCATAACATACTCCTGAATGTGAGACAGACATTACCCATTAAACTTCTGTTTTAAGATGAGCAGATGCTGCTTGGATTCGAGGCCCCGACTAATTTCAGAATCAGGATGAATTTCTGCCTAATTTTTTGTCATTTGACGTGCTCTTTGTGCAACTGGGAGGAAATGAAAAGCAAAACATGACACATGAGGGTCAAATTTCAAAATAAAACAGGAAATGAAGTAAAATAAGTAAATTATTATGAAATATTTACAAATATATTTAGGGCATATAGCAGACGCCTTTGTCCAAAGCAATTTACACTAATTCATTCATACACTGATGGCAGTGGCTGCCATGCAAGGTGCCGACCAGCACATCAGGAGCAGTTTGGAGTTCAGGGGTGCTGTAAAGTGTTGCACACGTGATGCTACAGCGTGCAAGAAACAAGTCACTGTAACATTGAAATGATTTCGGTGCCGTTATTTTAAGGTAAAATATTTACTTTTATTTAGTTTCATACGGTACACAAACACCAGTCTTTTGAAGGAATATCCTGCTTTTGTTCGACCCGCTCATCAACCCCAACTTCTATCCTGCTTGGACGTTCTTGCTCTTATATACGTTACCTGAGCTAGTGATGCATGGTACATGGACACATGTTTTTAATATTTATATCTCCACATTCCTGAAATTTAGACTGTAAAATAATCCAAATGTCTGAATATATTTGGAGAATCGTTAGTGAGTTCTGTTTAGCTGCGTTTCAACATCAGAAGACCGAACATGGCTGCTAGACTAGAGTTTTGCGGTCTGTTCCAGTTAGGGCCTTCTCGGCTCAGCAGGAAGCCGCGTGTCTTGACTTCTTCACTGTCAGCCTTGGGAAATGTGGCTGTGACTGTTATCCCACACTTTTCCTTAAAAAAGAAAAGAAAATTTGAACCCCCCTCAGTGCTCTGATGACAGTTGACTATGACCCTTTCCCGCTCTCAGTGTTTACCACAGATTTACTGATAACATGGATTAAGTCTGATATTTCCTGTCCGCAGGTTGCTAAAGTTTCCAGCATTCTGCTATCTAACCAGCATTTCGTTTTTCGTTTTTGTGTATCAAATGACTTCACAAGAATGCCTCTCATTTAGAGGAGATTTTGGGCAAAGCCGGGCCTAATCTGTTATGAAACACTTCCTGTTTCTGGGGGTTTTCAACAAATTAGCTTTGCTTCCTGAGAAAATGTTTCTACATGCAGAGAAGCCTCTTTGCTAAACTAAATATCGTGTCACAAGTGATCTGGCTCATAAATATTTATCTGAGAAAGTGCATCGCTCGCATTTTGATCCCTCTCTAGTAGAGGCCACTTTCTCTATATCCTCTTACACTGTCTGCTTTACATTTCAGACTATGAGACTAAGGAAAAAGTGTTGATGGAAGAAGTATTCAGATAATTTACTGAAAGGAATAGTTTGAGATTTTTGTTCTCTTGCCATGAATTAGTAATAATTACTTATTTAGTTAGCTTTACTCTAAGTGGTGCCCCTCCAAGGAATCATCTTAAAAAACTGTGGCATTACCGTGTTTGTGAAGATTCATGCTGCAATGGTGGTTGCTCAATGATAATGATGTGTGTGACAGCCATTACTAAAGCTAGATTACTTTACTGTACGTGTGTGTGTGTGTGTGTGTGTGTGTGTGTGTGTGTGTGTGTGTGTGTGTGTATGAATTAATATCAACCTCATTATTGAGGTTAATATTACTCAACTCAGCACTCACCAGAGACTCCGGTACTCGCTCTTCATTTTCCCCTCTCTTCTCTGTAATGTTATGGGTTTTTTCCCCTGCAGCTCCTGCTGATAAAAAAGAGTGAAGCTAAATCCGCTCTTGATCCCAAATGCTAAAAAGTGATCTCTGGGCTCTCCTCCCGTCCGTTAACAGCTCCAGAACAGAAACCGAATCCAATTTGACTCCGGGTGTTTATTCCTCCAGAAGGCCTGGCTTTTCACCCGACTCTCTCCTCCAGAGCTGACCAGCGGCCCTACGCACCACTCAGCAAATGTCTTTAGTTTTGTTTTGAAAGAGACCTCTAGCAGCAGAAATTACATACTACAAATTGTGTTTTGCGCTGGGGACAAATGACACATAATAGCTGCAGGAAGTGAATTCCTCCAGCAGACGGCTACTTACTGGAAATGTAATGTACCGTATATAGTGCCGATGTAGTGTATCCGGACCCACGGCTCAATTTTGCCACAGGGCCCCCATGTCTTATACAACCATAGTACTGGGACTTTGGCAGAACACAAAGGATGAATATGATATTCTCCTTGGCCCAGCAAACTTTTGATGGTTGCTGTGATTATTGCATTGGATGAAAGTACTCCCACCAAACTAAATAGAGTCGACTCAAAGACTGAAACACTCCAACACAATAAAAACATCTGACAGGATTGTGATCTGTATGGAAGCCCTAAACAGCCATTCATTCATACATTTTATTTCCTCCATTTTCCCGTGATATCGAGTTAATTTTCTCGAGAAAACAAAACGATAGTGTAGTATATTAAATCATTGCAGGAAACATCATTCAGTGTAGCAATGTCAGAGGAGCAGGAGCATATCGATCACCGCGTCACATATCTTTTCAATCAAGGTCTGACAGGCTGAAATAGCATTATGCCTCGCTATTACAGATAATATAAATATTAATGTGCGTAATCTAAGAAAACGGTTAGCAAGGCTTCAGCTATATCGGCGGCGCAATCTAAGTGAGCCTGATGTGGTCGTTGTAGCATCCCCGGCTGAATGATGGTCAGACTCTCTAACTGATGGTGTTTATTACAGGCACCTTGTATACTTGAACACACCTTCGGACCACTGTAAGAGCTTGTACCCTTTATCAGCCAGGTGCTAAGTAAATCATTTTCATCAGGTTCAGCAAAAAACATGCAGGCAAGCTTCCAACACGCAGACACACACAGTTCACAGCGAGACATCACATTAAAGGTCATTTACAGTCGTTACACTAACTGACTGACTCATTCACACACACACACACACACACACACACACTCACACACACACACACACACACACACACACACTCTTAATTATATCGTTATCTCTGCAAAACGAAGTTTTGTTATCTCGAGGAAATGATCCCGTTATTTTGGGAAATTTGGGAATTTAGGGCTTCCATAGATCTGAGACAAACTCAGTGCCTGAATAAAAGGACATGAACCCTGGTTTATTTTGTTTTAAATACTTTGTGCCTAGATAAATGGAAAATAAGGTAAGCTTTGTAAAATAAACGTGCAGTTTGTTTTGAAAACAGGCTCAATAAAAGAACTTCTGCTTTAAAGGAGCACTCCACAGATTCTATACATGCTGTTCAGCTTACTCATCACGGGGAGGATTACTCAGCCTGTGAAGACAGTTGTATCATGTCTACTGGGGCTTTGAGAGCACATTCGTCAAGCTCGACAAAATAAACACGATGATGTCATCGTGACGTCATCAGCATTATCTCAGGCACAACTTGAGACTGAAAGCCTGCGTTACGTCAAATAAAAGATGTTATTGCATACGGTAAATGTAGGATCAGGCATCAAGACCTCCGCGCTGCTTCGATTGTGGCTGTTCAATTGAGACAAGCAGGCAGGAGGAATGTGAGTGTTGCTGTGTTGGTTCCCCACTTTGGAATGTTTGTACCAAATTTGTTTTTTGTTTATTTGTTGTTGTTTTCTAATTTAAAGACACATGAACATTAACAGTGTATACAACAAAACTGTCAATACCAGGGGCATGTGTACATTTTCAAATAAAAAACACAGCAAAAAGGAGCAAATTGTAAATATAATAAATACAAATACAATAGATAATACACTCAAAATGATGTGTTATCAGTCCAAAAACTGAATTAGTCCTCCAAGGGCCTTATTGTTTAAAAAAACAAGTCCAAAATTTTGATTTGGGGTTCATCCATCTCACCTTGTTGATGTGGAATTTCCATAATAATATGAACAGAATAAAAACAAATAAAACATATTTGCTGTGAGGTTTCCCTGTTTTCCTGCTTATAAAATGTCGAACATCCGGCCCATCCGTACTTAACTACAGCCTCACAGCGAGGACAGTAAACTATAAACTGTAAACTGAGGACAGTAGAAGTAAACTGCTAAGAATGAAATGCTGAACACTAGACTACATTTTAACAATCATAGCCTATTTAAAGTTGTAAATTCATGAGGCATTACACAACATCTTCAAGTGCAATTACTTGTGGAGCAAGATGTCCTTTCGCTGTTTGACTGGTTCCTGAACAGTGTAGCCATCAAAATCCTAAAGACTGAATGGTTTCTTTATCTAAACAGTGCTTTGTTAGCATTTTCTATTCTCTGGTTTCCCTCAACAACCTCTCCTGCAGAGGTTTTCAGCAAGCTGGATTCTTTTTTTGGTAGCCAGGCACATTCAGCTGTTATTTTAATAAAATACCACCCAAACGCGATGTCATGTTCAATACATGACCTCTCACTCATCCCCTGAGAGGGACACTGCCACGTACTGCCTATACTTACAATTAGAGCCCCTTCAGTCCTCTGCAAGAGTTCCCATGTCTCCAATCTTCCAGCGGATGTTAATATATCACCAGTGAGTCTGCAGCCTGACCTTTGACTCTGGGAAGATTCAGTGGTGAGTAGAGCCAGGAGGGGGATCAGAGCAGAGACACACTTCCAGCAGGTGAGGCCAATTTAAGAATTTCTCTTCCGCTTTTTAGGGAACAAAAACACAGATTCATCCTATGACTGTTTCAAATCTGGAACGTGTTTTTCTTTGCACTTTGACAGTTCTGAACATCTGACATTCTTTGATTTTCTCTACGCCAGCTGAAGACTGAAGTGTCTCTGTTCTCCTGCAGCAAACAACTTTGACAGCCACATTGTTCCCACTGCATCCTGACCACTCCAGCCTTGAATTTCCAAACAGACCTCGTCATGATGGAGATGGAGCAGAAGGCTGTGAGTTTTCTTGCTCAGGGCCAAACTGCTGTCAGGACCTTGCTCCCCCCCAGCACGAGAGGTACGAGTGCTCGGCTGCTGTTGATCGGAAATCAATAAGTTTAGCTTTTTCTTTGGAACAGTATGGCAGGTTAGTTTAATACTTTCAAGTCTAGATATTGCAATATAACCACAGCGAAAATAGCCTTTTTTTTGTTTGTCTTTAGTTTGGTGACAATAAATGACACTTCATGGCAACTGGATATATGATTTCGAAACGATATGTTCACTGTGTTTCTACACACTGTTGGTACAGTACAGTACGGTGTGTCCTCTGTTCTGATCGGTGACAGCGAGTTTGTTAATATCTGATGGGAAATGGAAGTGTTTTCAGGTAACAGTGTTTGTTTTGTTCTTCTTCCTTCTCCCTCCTTCATGCACCACCACTGGAGGATGTCCAGCTGGTCCAGCTGTTTCAGAAACTCTGTTGATGAGTTACAGTACACATTACTGCCTGACTGGAAATTTGTTAACACTTGGAGAGGCTTTCGTATCAACTGGATTAAGTGTTGTTTGTCCTAATAGTAGTTCATGTTGCTGCAAAACCACCTTATTTTTAGTTTTCAAACATCGGATTTGTCAAAAAAGCTGTTTCCTTTTGTCTATTCAAACTTTAAAAATGTTCCTCTAAAGTACCAGTCATCGGTTTTACACATTTCTCCAATGTGTTAACCATTAGCAATGATGATTTTATAGGAATGTCATCCCCAGATGACAGTAGTAAACCTGCAGTAGCCATTCTTTGATAATAAAATACTGGAGGAAGGATTGTAAAAGTCTATAAAGTATCCTGAAATCAGATGATGTGTTCTCAGCTTACATAAGCTGGTTTTTGAGTTCAGAGTAAGGTCATAGTAAAACTGGCAATAGATCCGTTTTTTTATCATATCATTTTTATTCATCGTTATGTAGTAAATGTTGATTGCACAATGTAATGGTTATCGAATAATGGGACCATTGGGGTTTAGATTGGTTCCCTGTAAACTGACTTTCACCATACAATTTAGTCTCCCACTAGGCACAGTCTGGCTGGAGATCCAGAGATCAGCCTCACTGCAACAGCAGCGGTAACAGTAAAACTATTTGGAAACACTAGAGGGTGGAAAAGTTGTCTGTTTCCACTTTATGTAAATGTGTCATGCTTTCAAAGAATAGATTAAAATGTGTGTTGACGCTGCTTTCAAATCGAAGATGTTGTGTTTGGTGAGAATACATTGTAAATGTTGTGACCTCAGAGGCACAGTCTGACCCTCAGTGACCCACTGGTGCAATCCTGTGAGAACTGTTTGCTGCTAACTTGCAAATACGGAACGTGTTTTTCCGGCTTTTGTCAAACATCCAATGATAAGATTTAGTATGACACTTTTTAATGGTTATGTTCTGGCACTCACATCACTTGGTTAAGGTTAGGACAAGATTGAATCTTGTGGAATGTAAAAAAGTCAAAAGTCCAAATTTCTTTATAAACATCAAACAAAGACCCAGATTGTTTTCTAACCCTAACCACAGTGCCTGTGTTGCATAATCAGAATGTCATGGAAGCCATTACATTTTTTGCAAAACGTTTTTGGCAAATTAGTAGGATAGAAATATGATTTCTAGCTGGACTGGTGATGCAGAGCTGTTGTGGTCCGCTGATACAGAAGGATCTAAACATGCAGAGCTCTAAAAGTGAGGCCAACTCAGTCCTGGAGGACAACTACTGTAGTGGGAACTACCACAGAAATAGTTTGCCAGATGTTAAAATGTCTCTCTGTGGATAGATTTTGTCAGCACAATAGTGTTACAGCAGTGCAACATGGCAACAAACTTTACTGGTGTGTGCTAAAAATCAAAATGAATTTTGACGATTTTGAAGATGGGTTCCGGAAGAAGAGGAGTTGGAATGGAAGGATCCATTGGCACCCCCACTTTACACCCATGGACCTGCATTTTGGGGTTTGATGCTATCATGAAACTAAGATGGTCTGGATGTGGTCTGAGCCCTGTCTACTGAGTGCTCATGTAATGATGTTGTAATGACAACTGAGTACTCATCAGCCGGAACGTCAGGTGTGCGGGCGCGGCAGTTGGTGTGATCCCATCACAGGATGGTCTCTCGTTGCACTTTCTTGGGTAATAGGAGAGAAATTAGATTGTACCTCATCTTTTTACAGGAAATGCACAGCTAAAGTTGACCAGCAGAATATTCTTTATCCCACAGACTTTAAAAAATGGGCGAATGTGTTTGTGCCCAAATGAAAATATAATGCAGAAATTTTATTGGCTGTTTTCCCAGTTTACTGTCATTAAACTAGTAGCCTTTACTGAGATATTCTTTGTGAATTTTACGGGTTATTTGGCACCAGTTCAGGTCATTGACACTTTGTACTCAACTGTCAAACACAGTATAACAGTATAACACTGTATTTGTGCTGAACAACTAAACTGTGACTAGAGGCCAGTAAACTGTTACTCAGTGCAAATGAAGCTGTTTGAGAGGCGACCTTTGTTGCAAGAGCACATACTTAAATCTTCATAGTCACTAAATTACTGTTTTTATTCCAGGAAACGAGATGAAACATTGACCATGAATCAGTCAATCACTCACGGAGCAATTTGCTTACGCACGCACACACGCATAATATACTTTAGAGCATATAAACACCACATGCCTGAATGAATTATCCATTTACAAATACACATAAACAAATACACACAAAACCCATGCAAAACACTACTGGCGACATGAATGCTGGGGCATTACAGGAAAAGACACGGAGGAGCAAACATATTAGAAAAACAAATACACACATACTTTGATTAAATTATGACATGCAAACACAATTAAGACACACACATAACACAAATATACACAGACACACATTTCATCAATCTCACACAGAGTTTGACCCCAGATTTTCTCCTATCGTCATGTTTTCCAGGAGTAGTCAGTGAGTTGCTCTCACGGTTTCAAGGAGAAGGCGTTCGCTACAAAGCCAAGCTGATCGGGATGGACGTGGTTCCCAACGCCCAGGGAGACAAGATGTGCTGGGACTCTATGATGAAACTAAAGGTGCTCTCTTCTCCACAGCCAAAATCAACTTACCTTTGTACTCTCTTAATTAGAGCTGGTTGACTTTCTGTGAATCACTGGAAATTTAAAATAAACATCAGATGTATCATGATCTTCATATACGTGAGCTTAAAAGGTGTCACTGGTGGTTGTTATGACATGGTGTGATTCAAAGGTCATTTTATTGAAGGAGAACACTCTGGAGATTGATGTTATCTGTTAGCTCACACCAGTGGCAATGAAAAATAGCAGTTACTTATCGTATAGAGACTAAATTTGACTAATCAGCCCACAGTGCAGACAATTCACAAATAAATGAATTTATTCATTTATTCATTCCCCTTAGTAGTGTTACATTTGATATGGCTATTTAGAAATTGATCAACAGAAAAAGAGCTTTAAATTCAAAGGTGTATAGGAACGACTTGAAATAAAGAAAATGCTAAAGACAAAGACTCTACAACCATGCTAGCAGATCTGTAAGGCTGCACGTACTCTACTTACTAAATACTACTATCACAACATTAACATGCTCACAATGACAATGCTAGCACGCTGATCTTTAATGTTAACAAAAAATCACCATCTTAGATCAGTGTATTAGCATGCTAACATTTGCTAATTGGGTGATTCTCATGAAGCTTTAGTGAACATATCCTGGTTATATTATACAAACAAAACACTTTATTATTATTAGTTATGATAGTTCCTATAATGAGGGTGACGTGCGCTGTAGGGATGAATGTTTTTTTTTACACTTTTAATATAATTTTTACAATTATTAAACAAAATATCCCGGTGAATTGTCATTACCGAAATGTGTCCAGATCCATTATTGTATTGTTCTTTTTAATTCCCTGAAAAATCAGTTTTGTTAAAATAGAACAAAATTGCACAGTGTTGTGTAAAAATGTCTACATTTATGATCAGTATAGGTATTTAAGGTGTATAACAGCAAATACATATCTTTTTTATTGAAAATGATTGTGTCTGCACAAAAAAAACGCTATTTCATCTGCCTATAAAAAGTGCGGTCCCATGATGCATCACTTGAGACAGAAGGTTCAAAATGGACACAAGGTTAGCTGCTCTCTCTTCTCTCACATTATGAATTTTTTGTAAATGTATTTAAATTTTCCTCTTGTTACACTAGCCGTTTTTACACTGGGCAATAAGCCGCCAACAGGCCGGCCTTTTGCCGCCTGGTCGGCGTGTTTACACAGAGGGCGGCATATTGGCGGCCTGTTTTGGGCCGCCAATATGCCTCCTTGGAGGGTACACTTATTTCCGCCTCCATTTCTATGTAAACACGAGGCGTAAATGTGCCGGCCTCTGCGTGAGATGGGCAGAGGTGTCGATGACCTGCACTGTTGCGCGGGCCACCGCTGGGGAGTTTTAAAAACAGGAAACAGCTGATCGTAGGAGTCAGTCCATCACTTCATCCGCGGACGTCAACATGAGTAACTGGAAAGCCGCTGGGATCCAGGAGATGCTAGAGTCTCCTGGATCTCTGTAGCTGACAGCCAGCGGAGCAGTTTGGTGGAGTCAGCTAGCTGTTAGCTAACTGTGAAGCGGCCGGAAAACTACGAACGGTCGCTACTTTCAAATTAAAAGCCCCCCGCTAAGAACCCAGTTCTAAACTCCAATGGGATGCAATGTAAAGCTCTTATTTTGAAGACAAACTCGTTGTCACTGTTCACTGCCCAACTTTGTGCTTCACGTCACGTCACATGTTTAGGCCTACCCCAGAGGAGGCCAAGTGGTGGCTTTTGGAAAAGGAGGAATATTACGCCTCATTTTTACAACGAGAAGGCGGCAATTTTCCAGCCTTACATTGGAGCAAATGTGCCGCCTTCTCTGTGTAAAAAGGGCTAATGTCAATTATCATTACCGATATGGGTTGATAATCGATACTTTTACAAATATATTGCATTATTTTTGTCTGAACGTGAAGATAATTTAAGACTTCAACATGTAGCAAAGGTAGCAGTTGTGTAGCATGTTATCATTTTATGCTATATGCTAGCTTAGCTAAGAGTGCCTCATTACCATTACTGATGTTTCTCATTACCACGTAACTCTTACCCGAGTTTGAGAATAACATTAAATGCTAGTATGCTACATTACTTTAGAACTTAACATTCATAAATGGACAGTTATTTTAATTCATATTTTATTAACTTCTAACAATATTTTATTATCTTATAATGTCACTATGTATTAACTATGTAGTTACTCAAATTGTAATTACTTAACTATGTGAATAGCTAGCACACTCCATGGCCTTTTTAATGAAGGCTGCAGCCAAAGCTAGGGTTAAAAAGCACAGGGAGAAATTATATGGGAATCCTGAATTTCTGGAAGAATACAGAAGAAAGGAAAGAGAGAGGTATATGTCATTTACAGGAAGGGAAGTCTGGAAAGTGTGTGTGTGTGTGTG
>OMLP01030442.1:8175-29630 GCA_900302685.1 Spondyliosoma cantharus
TCTCTTGCCATCTGATTGTCTCTTTACTCTCTTTATCTATCCATCCCTCTTCTCTCTGTCGCCAACCTCCTTTCACTCCCTTCTTCTGTGTGTGTGTGTGTGTGTGTGTGTGTGTGTGTGTGTGTGTGTGTGTGTGTGTGTGTGTGTGTGTGTCAGCATGTGTGTGTCTCTGTTGGTGGACCACGCCTCTGGCCATTTTGTCCTCCATTGTGCCACACTTCCTGTGAACTTCCAGAGGAATGCAGGGCTGACCCTTTGAAAATTATGGACGCTTTCAAAAAGTCATTACAGGAGATGAGCATCTAAAATGGCGTGCCACAAAAGTTCGAACTGTCTGAGGCCCCGAAGCAGACAAAAAAAAAACTCCCAATGTCATGAGTAATTTGTGCGAAGAAGAGTGGCAGTGAGGAATAAATAAAACACAATTGTGTTGCTGCTCTGCACAGTAAAACCATATTGCTCTTGAGGTTTTAGTGGAAACACGAGCACAAATGAGGCAACAGTGAGTGTAGTCAAACTACCAGTTACACAATTGGAAACAGTCTGACTCTAAATATACTCATCTGAGCCGTGAGTTAAAGTCAGTATAAAAATGCCTTTGTCAAAGGGAGGAGGCAGGAAGACAGAATCTGTGTGTGTGTCAACAGAGGGGGGCTCTTAAAGGCACAAACTGCTATTTCTGTTACTGTAAATGAGCGCTTTCATTAACTTTTATGCAACTTCATTCATTTCAAATCAAGAACATAATGATGCAATACAAGGCGCAAACATTATGTACGTCTACTGCAGTTTTAATTTGTAATGTAAAAAAGAGAAAGCATCAATTATCCTGCAACTAACAAGAGAGGAGATCATGTACCAGAATATTCAACTACTATCATATTGTATTTAATTTATTTTGAGGACAAAGATGCCAGAAAGTCAGCAATTTGATCTTATTTTGGTGAAAATACTGTCGAGTCAAAGCTACGATAAGGTGTGACGGTGATCAGGAATTTCAAATTTAAAGGTTAGATTTTACGATTTAAAGTTTCTACACTTTTAAGTAAACAGAAATGTAAAAACAAATGTACTTATATTCTCAACATCCAACATAACGGCTCTAAAATATTACAATATCACACCAACAAACGATGTTGGCAAAACTTGACACAGCTGAAATCTACCCGTATTTGTTTCCTTTAAGTTTTCCTCACTACACAGCGATTCTTGAGAGTAACAATACTGAAGACAAGTTTTTCTAGTTTATTTAGGGGGAAACTTCTCTCGAAGAGAAAACTCTTATAAAGCCACTATCATGAAACATTTTCAGAATTTAAAGCAGCCTCAAAACATTGGTTATTTGTTGATTCTGGCGGCCCCTGTGGACAAAAGTGGTATTAGCACCACCGCCTTCAACAACTTGGTCTGACTAGCGTGTGCGTTTGTTCTGAAAGCGACTGAAAGAAAGACAGAACATGTTTTTAATACTATTTTTCTTTTTAAACGCAGCTGTTGGGATGTTGTGTCTACTTGTGGCTATGTATGATTAATAACTGTACTACGTTTTAGTATCGTTCAAACACCAGCGTTAGACCACATGTAGCCTACAGTTCAGATTCAGCTACTCTGTAACAGTAGTTTTGTTGAGAAACTTAAGTTATAAAGAGTTATGTTAATATTGCAGAGTGAATATTGAACAATATGTTTTCTGTTATTATGTGAGTTTTCAGTAAATACAGAGAAAAGAGGACAAAGATGAAGAGTTTGTCCTGTTTATAGGTTTCACTTTATATTCAGTTCAGTCAATTTGGCTGTTTTCCAAAAGGCTCCCGGGTCTTTTTCTCCCCGTCCTGAATAATGAACTCACCGCTTGTGTTCAGACTTGCATTTTTCTATTTCCTCTATTCAAAAATAGATTTCTCAGACCCACTGAACGGGAACGAACACATCCTGCCAAGCCCAGAATCCAAACCATCTCTCAACACACATTGCGAAATGGCTCAATTAATGAATTAATTCATATTCAATAACTAATTAATGGATTGAGTTGCACTGAAATGCTTTTGTATCCTGTATGTACAGATGTTGTCAACAGAAACAAGCAACACTGACTGTCAAATACCAACATACAATGTCTGTTTTACAAACTTCATAGCAAAACCAGTTTTATCCCACCTCAGTTTTTTCATGTTCCATTTGATTTGCATACAATATTTCAAAACCATTTGCTTGCAGCAATCAGCACCATTAAAGTATCAGTTGAACGCAGCATCAGCCACATGTCTGGATTAAGTGTCAGTTATAAATTCACAGCGCGTTTGCACAGTAAACTTGTAAAGTCTTAAATGAAAGGCAGATTAATTTACCTTCTGGCAAATAAGTCTGAACCAGGGAGCAGCTGCTCTGACCCAACTACATGCCAAGTACGTACTATGTAATGAAATGTTCGCAAATATTGTAGATAGGTAAAAGGGAATTACTGGAAAATGTTACAGCATCAAGCGTCAGTATGCAGTACAAGCGTCTGAAGAAGTTTTTAGTGTTTTCTATTTCTCAAAATGCCCAGATCCTGACGCTTTCAGTTGCCGTCTGAACCGAGCTGCCAATCCAAAGCTTCAGTTTTTGACAACCTGCATCTTCTTGCACTTAAGACACAAAAACAGACAGGCTGGTATTATGTTGCAGTGACAAACTGTCGCCTCACACAAGGAGGGACGTATGATTTAGAATTTACTGTCTCATCACTCAACAACTGTTAAAATCACAAGATTCGTAAGGGAGTCTGGGGGATATTGCGGTTACAAGTTCAACTGTTAGTTGAAACAGTGTGTTCACAAATGTCTGCTCCTAACATCTGCAGGATAGAAGAGCCCCGGACACATTTGCATCCATGAATCACATGGATATCAGACAGTGTGTAATCCATTCTGCCTGTTGTTGTGGCTTCTTCTTCTTCTTCCTCTTCTTGTTGGGTGGAGGACGTCACTTGAGGAGGCAATGTGCTCATGTGGCCCAGCGCACATGTGCGTACATGTGGTCATATGTGGCCCAGACCACCACTGAATATGATCTGATCCTTAACTTAGACTTATCTGTCCACCTGTGATTGCATCACTCAGGACCGGGGGTTGATACCAAGTGTGAACAGACTCTAAGAGTGGCGTGGATCTTCTCATCTAACTCTCAGCAAGAAAGCAGATAAGACCATTTTTCGAATATCTCGAATTAATGATTAAACTTGACTGATGACCCTCTGAGCTGCCAAACCAAAGCTTCAGTATTTGACAATCTGGAGATGAGCCTCCACAATCATCTATCTTTCTCAACACATATTGGATATTATCTTCATCACGATATATAAAATTCAATTTTTAATGTAACGATTTTGATCATAATCGGTATATCGTGTCACTCCTACATCCGTGTGTTTATGTATATACAGTACATGATGAAGAGAGCTGTTACTTTCCTTTCAGTTTTAAACAAACCATCTTCAAAACAGCGTGGAGACGATTACTGGACAGGCTTGTAGTACAAAAGGCCTTCATCGGCCTGTAATTAAGATTGTATCAGGACACAATATATGGGCTGAAGGCTGTTTCCCTCGTCAAGCTTTAAATAACTGATTACATGAGGAGAGATTTGTGCTAAATTAAAGACAAAACAATGAGATGTGTGACTCTTTGTCTCTGTCTTTATCTTGAAGTTTGTAGATTGCTTTGAACTCATGGATGATCAGAGAGTACGATGTCTGTATCCGGCCTGAGAACAAGTCAAAGGAACTGGATAGAACAGGATGCATGTTGCAGCGTCGGCCTGTGTGGGAAAGAATGACACAGAATAGCAGACAAGGTCATCTGATATGGCAGGATTGGTGAGGAATGCAACTGATAGCGTTGGAAGGAGCGGGATGGATTCCTCTCCTTGGCTCTCACATACATGGACGGCTTCCTCGTTCACACAGCACACAATAGACAAGGACAAGGTGCGCTGCACTCAAGTGGTATCCTGTTCTCAGGAAACCACTGACGACGAGCTTCCCATGTATTCGTATTTCGCGAAAGCTTTGGATTGTGATGCCTGATGAAATAATGCCGAGGCAAGCAGGCGGGCGTGATCTGACCTCGTTCCTCTCAGACACCTGTAGAGAAGTAGGAAAGAAAAAAGAAACTGGCTAATGGTGAGTTATTTATTTAAAGCCAAGAGTGGAGGAATCGCTGCATGTTGCGGCAAGTCGAGCTGCGATCAAGGGAATTTCCAGACATTTACAACAAACAGACTTCAGACGTGACTCACAAGAGATGAATCTGTTAAGTGTGCAAAGATGACAAAACAGATGTGTAGGGCAGTCGCAGACATGGCAGGTTTGTTGTATTGACTTCAAACAGCTGACTGAACGGAGATGAGGGTAATCAATCGACTTCTGTGTATTTTGGGTAACACACTTATTATTTGACTTATTTGAGAAGATCCATATCGATCTCATGTCTGTACAGTAAAACTGAAAGCTACAGGCAGTAGCTGGTTAGCTTAGCTTAGCATAGCAGGCACAGACGCAGGCACAGACGCTAGTTGGCTATCAGCTGTAGTCTTTGCGTTGTGTTCAAGTTTCCAAGAGAACAGCCTTACGCCCATCAGACACACTTACATGATGTTTTATACACAAATAAAGAAATATCTTCATGTCAAACATTTGCCGATTTTATAAAAAATGTTTTTTTTATCATTTTGGGCCTTTTGTTGTAGACAGTGTTTCACAAAGCTATTATTAAAACTATATTAAAACATTTAAGGGGAGTGGCGTCAAAGCAGTCGGCTATATTGGTTACCGTTTACTGTATTTGTAAAAATGTGACGTGTTTGCCGTCAATTAAAATGGTGTCAGGCATGTTGGACTTTAGACACGAGAACAGACAGACTGGTACAACATTGAAGTAACTAACTGAACTCTTATACAAGGAAAGAAACAACTTAATATATTGAATTTTATGCCCAACAAAGTCATGAATGATTCCGAATTTGACGTAGCCATTCAACGAGGATACTGAAATTTCTCATCACTCAACAACTCTTAAAATCACAGGAGTTGTGAGGGAGTCTGGGGGATATTGCGGTTACCAGCTGAATTGTTAGCTGAAACAGTGTGTTCACAAATGTCTGCTCGTAACATCTGCGGGATAGAAGAGCCCCGGACACATAGTTTGCATTACAGTGAATCACATGGATATCAGACAGTGTGTAATCCATTCTGCCTGTTGTTGTGGCTTCTTCTTCTTCCTCTTCTTGTTTCGTGGAGGATGTCACTTGAGTAGGCAATGCTTTAATGTGGCCCAGCACATATGTGCTACATGTGGTCATATGTGGCCCAGACCACCACTGAATGTGATCTGATCTCAAACGCATCCTCAACGCTTCTTGTGGGCGTTCACACCTTTACTTAGACTTATCTGTCCCCCTGTGATTGGATCACTCACGACGGACGATGATACCAAATGTGGACAGATTCTAACAGCAGCGTGGATCTTCTCGTCTAACTCTCAGCAAGAAGGCAGATAGATTGCAACGAACCACCACAAACATCTTACAGTGGATGTTATAACAAAGTGAATATCGGGATTTAAATGTCTGTTTTTAAATCAACAGTACCTGTGATGTTCAGGTGTGTTTTCAAAGAGACCACATGCACCCAACCTGCCCCATCCGTCGGCAGAACTGGAAAATCCACATTTTTCATGATATCCGAGAAGTCCTGCTTTGTGTTGAGCTTTGCTTCGTGGAAATTACCAGCATTCAAAAATGAAAGGAGGGCTAAAATAAGCCGTTTGACTGGAAGCTTTCACTTGGCACGGCTGTAAGAAGCTCTTATTGAGATTTGTTGGCAGGTGGACGACCGTAACGTTAACCAACCAAACACACTGTCACTTTTGGGAGACAGCGACAAAACAGCTGTACAACAGAGGGAGGAGGGAGCGAGCTAATTAGAGCGGCTTTACAACAGAAATGCCTGCAAAACACGAATTCTCCTCAACCTGGTGAACCAATAGTTGAGATATTCACAAACAACCCAATTCCACATAGGTTTTATGGGAATATTCTGCTATTTGGTAATAAAAGGCTTACATGTCACACCTTTAACGCATGAGATTTACATGTTGACTTCGCCATGGCAACTTTACGGTCTCAAAACACTCTGAATATTTGGCCTCTGCTCTCAGACGTATTACTCATACAGCGCTGAGGGCAAATAGCTGAGTGTCACTGTAATGATGTTCCCTTTTCCATTTTTTCTTCCCATCCCCTTGTTTTTGCCGCCTCTTTTTCTCTCGCTCCTCTTTGAGTTAACGCAGAGCTGCACACATCTGCTTTCGCCTAAAGTAACTGTACTTCTGGTATGTGACAGGAATCTCGACAGGTCAAGTGTCGAGATGGAAAACAAGCCATAAAGTTGTATAATGAAAGCTGATCTACCACGGGCTAGCGGCCAGACAAACAAACATTTTACTTTTTTAAAAGGGCCACATTATTGTGCAAGAAGCTATGCTTAGCTGTGGCTAATAGCCCGGATTTATTAGTGTCTCAAAATAGGAAAAAAAAATGTTCTTGAATCACAAAAGAGATCCTTTTAAAGCCTCAGTCATCCCCATCTTCAGGGCACAACCGCAGCACTCTGCTGCATAGCTCTGAGGCGCTTAATAAATACCAACCCAAGCTGTCCTTTAGAGGTGTGAAAATATTTTTGCTGCCTTCTGCCTCGGAGACAACATGCCTCTACCACAGACGAATGACACAGCAACAAGCCATGACACCCTGTCCTAAAACAGCCTTCCATCCCAGCGGTCGGCTGCCATCCTGGGAGGTCACCAGAATGCCAGTCATTCATTCGGGCCCCAGCATGTGTGCCCCCAGCAAATAGCTGCGCTCCTCTGCTGCTGAGGCTGCACATAGCATGTGATCTGATGGCTGGCTTTGGCCGGCGGCTCGGTGGAAAGAGAGAGAGGGCTCTGTGTCTGTATAGGGTGCTCAGCAGCTCTGAAAATGTACCAGGGGCTTTCCATGGTCCAGAAGCAATGAGGGGAATGTGGGCTGGGATGGTGAGCAGTGGGGGGGGGCGTGATGGGGGTGTGTGTGAGGGTTCAGTTAAGGGTGAGCAGGTAGGTGATCTTTGGTACGTGATGTCAGGATTAAAATTTGAGAGAGAAATGTGATTACCGTGCGACAGTTTGAAGCATTACCACGTATTCTCACTGTCTGGTACGGTGAAAGTTTGATTATTTTGTTCAATGATAGAGTTTACATTCAGCCTGCAGGTGAAACGAACAGGGATCCATCCAGTGGTACGACTTGACTTAGTCACTACTCTGCTATTTACACTCTCACAGCTGCCAGGCTGATATTGTGCAATAATGGCGTTGGTTAAATGGCATTGTGCAACACCACATGGTTAAATTGTGCAATGAGCTTCAAACTCTGTACAGCCATCAGACATACTCCGCATTCTTGACTTCAACTACAAAAGTTACACCATTTTTACTTTAGACTATATTACTTGAGGACTGAACTGATGTAAGGCACCAAATGTCAACCTAACTGAACTTCTTTGAAAGGTTTTGGACAGATGGAAGGATGAGTTCAAACATAAATCGAAAATTCATTAATTATCTACTCACCCCATACTGACAGAAATTGGCCTCCGGAGACTTGGATTACAACAGATGCCATTCTTCTTCTTCTTCTTCTTCTTCTTCTTCTTCTTCTTTATACTCTATTATTAGATTCACTGATATTTAGTTTATATTATTATTGACTTTTTGTTCAGTAGTGGAGCTCAAACAACACATTGGCTTGACTGATGCTGCAGACTAGTGGTCCTCAAATATACGAAAATAAATCCATTAATAGAGTAATGACTTAGTTTTAAATTGACTGAATCAGCCATTTGTACACATTCATTTCTTAATACAAAGGAAGGACGAAGGATAGTAGCGGTGCATCCTCCAAAAAGAGGGAAAAGAAGGCCGCATTTGGAGGAGCCTTCGAATTGGGACAGCCTTCGCGCCACGTTGTGACGTAATTGGTCTTCAAGTGCGTCCTCCGAAGGATGCAGACCCTGAATTGAGACACAGCAATAGACAGATGTTGTCTTCAGTGGGAGGCATCCTTATCAAGGAAGTCTATGTCGAAAAATACATGTGTGGCCGGTGCACCGTCATCAGATTTCCAATGAGATCGACACAGAGGGTCCAGTGTTTCGTCAGTCTGGTTTATATTTATGTATTCATGTCGTAACAATAAGTCTGTTTCAGACGTCACATTGAATCCTATCGTTCTTAACTTGTGTTTTTTTCACTTGGATTACTCAAACTATCCATTTCACTGTTTTTACATGATATATATATATTTTTTTATTTTCACTAATAGATTAATAGATAAGTGTAAGTGTGACAATACCTCAACTTGATTGTTTTACACTGGGAGAAGGTGTTGGGTAAAATCGTACAAAAACCATCATTAATAAATGGTAAGTTTACAGTTGATTAAACTTAAGTTATTAGTTATTTCACTGTTAATAAACCATTTGTTGAGGTTTCTAAACATCAATTGCAACCAGTGGCCATCCCGATATTGTTCATAATCAAACTACACTGTACTTTTACTTTTACATTTACAGTAAGTATTTTTTTACTACATACGAATTTACTATTTATTTACAACAACAACTTCTTCCCAGTGTGACTCAATCAGTCATGCGTCGCGGTTCTTACTGACACCTTTTAACACGAACCAGACCATCATTTTTCTAACAGTTAAGTCCCTGTCCCGCTGCGTATTCGTCTGCTTGGCTTGCAGTAAGCCTATTGTTAAAATCAGACAACTTCTTAAACTGTCAACTGGAAATATTCATTATTTTCCGGGTGACTTCAAAACTTCGGCGTTACTACCAGTAAGTGATGATGATTCAGCTGTGAGATATGTTAATGGTTGCAACTCAAGGCCTGGATGTGTCTGCTGACAAACAGAGACTCTATTGTGTCGACTAAAAGAAGCTCATTGTCTTATTTTACACAGACTGTCTATTTTTAAGGCCGGGGGGGGGGAGGCCAGAGGGAAAATGATCTATTCTGAGATGTATTCAAATGGCCAACAATACCAACTGGGTTCAAAATCATCATTTGAATCTCTTTAAGTTGATGAAAAGTCACATTGTGCTTTGACCCAGATAGATAAAGCTGTCAGAGGATCAGCTGTGTAGTTAATGTTCTTGGAAGACAAGCCGAATCAGTTGTTTCTGAAGTTGACAGAACGTCTCTCTGTCTGTTATCCACTTATTTATAATGTCCGTCACCGATCTGGTATTATCATTTTGACCGTAAACAAATCTGTAATCTTCACACAAATTAGGGTTCAATGCAACTTTGTTCTTGATGCGGAGAAAATGTCAAGATCTTATTTGAGCCTCACTGAGATAAAAAAAATAAAATGAAAACACAGTCGGCTAACAACTAACAAATGATTATTTTTAATGCTGAATGACGTTTGAGAGGATTTCTTACGAGGCATCTGATCTGCTTTGTTCGAAATGCTGACATAGTGACGCAGCTTCAGTTATATCGTCCGGCAGTTCACTCGCTTGAATTTGAACAAACAAATGTGAAGAAATGATCCTGGTATATATGACAGCATCGCTGCATGTGACACTGAGGTCACCTTTTGTACTGAGATGATCTCACTGTAGCTTAACAGAAACACATTTCGGGAAGCCTGGGTGTGCGATTTGATTCATCCTGATGCAAAGACAAATCCGTAATAATAATCTAGACGTTTTTAAGTTTAACAACGATCCACATTCTGACTTTGTTGACATTTGGATGTCATTTTTTTTATAAAGTCTAATTCACTGGGTAAGAATCTGGAGATTGAAAGCAGACAGACATTATTTTTGGGCCACTTTGGGGCCAGTGGAAAAAGAAAAAAGCAACAACACAGTCATGTCATCGCCTCATGAAGACGATTAGGTTGAACGTCTCAACCGGTGGAGGACTGGGCTGATAAGTCAGGATGGGAATCTTGCGTCAGTTCAGGTCGGTCTCCAGATATAGGCGACTATATTCACAACACAACAAATACCTTTTCTTTTTTATTGCATATCCATGCACAAGCATATATGCATCCATATCCCAATATCTCAAATTATTTCTGAATAGTGCATATAGCCAGGTGCCGTCAATTGGTCCCATATTCACTCTTTCTGGGGAAATTTTTGTCTTTGAAGCTGTTAAAACCTCCATATGTTCACAAGCTAGTCGCTAACTCTGTCTGACAGGCGTTTGCCGCTGGGAAGTGGTGCACCGCGGGTTTATCCAACCTTTTTTTTTTTAATGACAACTGCAGGAGGTCGATGAGACCAGTGACACTGAACCCAAAGTTACATTGCAGGCCTTTTAAACAAAATTGTAAGACTCTCATTAGAGTGCAGATGATTGGGGGTAAATCAAATGTCGCCTTTCACTCACCAAGTTGTCGTTTGACCCACTTTAAACTGGTTCCATTTAACTAATGACATAAGAAATGACACATTCTTCGTCTTACGCGTACATCATTGTGTTAGCTAAAATAAGGTAATGTGCTGCTGCTATGGTAGCCTTCTAACTGAATGTCAAACACTAGTTCAGCTTTAAGCATTCGACCCGATTGTCACTCGTGGCTTCAGTCCAACAGTTAGTCTCACATGAAATGTTTTCTTTGAAGAAACGTAACTGGATTAATCTTGTATAAAATTGGATTTTCTGCGTGAAAAAAGGCGGACAAACATTGACCGCAGTGAAATGATTGGCTGTACCTGCGTCACCAGTCCAGTTCACAGTTTGCAGAGGAATGCTCAACATCTGCCGGCCTTCATTTGTCCTCATATAGTTCTCGCTCGGGACAGGGCAGTGATCACAGCAGACGCTGTTAGCGCTGCTGCCCCAAAGGGAAGAATGCAAACACACGAGAAGCTCTTCCAAGAATTCCCAGTTGAGGACCTTTCTGGAATGTCCTAACGAGCCTTCTCCGCTGTGTTTACAGTTCCAGACCAATGGCAACCCTGCAATCTGCCCCTGCCAGCGTATCATTATCTGGCCTCCTCGGGGGGACGCACACACAAATGGAGAGAGTTAGAGGAGTTTTCTAACCAGAGGTTTAGATGTTTGTCTTCGGAGCTGACCATATTACTCTAAACAGCGAGGGAAAGGCAGAGACAAGAGGCGACCACAGACAGTGACTTCATGAGTTTTAATAAATTGCTCTAAACCACTTCAAATTAGGGAGACGTCTAGACAAATAGCTAGATGCCGGCAGCCGCTGTCCTCTCAGATTATTCTTGTTGCGTTGCCTTTTACTCGAAGTGATGGTTCTTGACTGCACGGTGAAAAGGAAAAAGGCAAATACCGATTGTAAAGCCAAGCACAGTGATCATTGTTTTTGACTTCTGCTCCGTGTCAGGTTACAGACGGAGCATCACTCAAACCAGGAAGGAAAACTGACATTGACACTTCACTAAAATGTGGAAACTTCGGTTCAGGAGAGAGAAGAGAGCAAATGTTTCTTGGCATAACGGGAAAAGCATGTGACACAGCTGTGTTGGTGGTCGTGGTGTGTGTGTGTGTGTGTGCGTGTATGTGTGTGTGTGTGTGTGTTGGCAGTGTGCTCACCCCCAGCTAACAGTATGGTCTGATCTACCTCAGTGAGATCAGGAAAACAAATAAGAACTCAGACCTTTATTGACTCCAGTCCACTCTTATGTAACGCAGGAATGTTGGGTCTGGACCATCTCAGCAAAGCGAAATGTTGCAAAGCAGACGGAGGTATCGCCTCTCAGATGTATGGCAGGGAAATTAGAGACACGTTCGACAAATACCTTTGAAATTTAAAATGTCTGGTTATTGATTTAGTTTATTTGGCAGAGAGACTATTTATGTTTTCGCCCCTTGCAGTTTGCTTGGATTTTAATCCCCTTTAGCAGCGGTAAGAACGTTTCTAAAAATGCACATTATTCAATTTCTGTTACTCGGGGTGTCTCTATCGAAAGAAGAATGAAGCTGCTGGCTCAGGAGGAGTGAGGCAGGTGCAGAGCCAGACCCCCCTGAGGAATAAACACCCGCAGTCACTCCTGATTCTGCTCTGATCCAGAGAGAGCTCAGAGATTACTCTTTTGGACTTCCTTTTTGTCGACCTGCCTGCAGAAGCGATCCACAGAGGTGACCTCCATCACTGGGTGTTTATGGACTTTGATATTGACTGCCCACTGCAAATAGAGGGGAAAGGTTGTTGTCTTTCATTAACGCAACATTTCAGAGAGGAGAGGGAACTGGAGTCTCTGATGAGTACCTGGTTGAGTGAGAGGTTGACCTGAAACTGACACTGACGCACAAAGCCTTGCTGTGTGCTGTTGTTCACAAGCTTGCAGCTAACGTACAGTCAGATAATCCAACTGTTTTGTCCTCATCAAGAAAAGACAAGGTCCAAAATGAAAGCAGCTAATTACGACCCGTATTTAAGTTTGTATTTAGCTGGCGACCTCTAGTGGCTGCAAACAATTATACAAAGTAGCTAAAAGGAACAAGTCAGGCGAAGTAGTATGAAGAGTCTGTCGAGGGAGGAGGTCGGGGGATTGACGGTTGGGTTGAACAAGCAAAATGAGTTTCATTCAAGAGGCCGCTGCTCTTGTTCCTGTTCCTGTGTGAAAGTCAACAGCGAGTTCTTTTGACAAACCATCGCTGTGAAGTCACTTACATAACGTAGCATGAGTTACTAATGGAACCGTAGCCACAGTGGCGTGGCAAACCTGTGGTGCCAGGCTGTGTGCAACACCTGGCCATCGCGTGTAATTAATGGGAAATGCGCCGCAACTTCTCATATATTGCAACTTCTCGTGTATTTCAAGGGATCAAACTGCAAAAAAAAACACAGTGACAGTGACAGTGACCACACCACAGTGCAGGAGAGGAGCGCTGTACTGTAGGAAAACAATGGTGCTGATAAAAATCAGATGTGACTCATGGCACAAATGTTCATAGGCGACGTAATGTTTATCGTTTTATTCACCTTAAAATTAGTCTTCGCCGACTTTCCCATTCCAGAAGCAGCGACAAGCAGAGTAAACTTTTGGCTTTCTCATCTTTTGTTGGAAACATTTGAGCTAGTTTAAGTGCACAACTCAACGAAGAAGTAGATGTTTTAGCGTAGAATTCTTACATGTTAAATCTTAAAAGGGGAACTGAGAAATGATTAGTGATACCAACAGCCTTCAAATTCTCTTTCAGTGCCGTGCAGTTATTACTCAGTGGTTCAGAGAAGTGACACTGCCTGCCCTGAAACCTTGTGCCAAGATAAAGGAGGGCCCCCTCGCAGTTTCCTGTCCACAACAATGGCATGAACAAAGACTGAAGGGTCCTGACTGGAAGTCACCTCTCTAGAAACCCCTCAGACCGTCGGTGGCCCCGCGGGGACGCAAACTGGAGAGCTGCCCACGCTTATGGAGTGCCAAAAAATGTGAGGAGAGGATGCCCAAAGCGTGGGAATTTCACCTATCATATTTTTCCAGAATTCCAGGCCTGTGACCAACGGAGGCGTAACAGGATGTGTGTGTGTGTGTGTGTGTGTGTGTGTGTGTGTGTGTGCGCGTGTGAGGAATTTAACCTTCTCACACTGACACAGAAACGTGGGTGTATATATGTGTGTCTTACTAACAATATTATTATGTTTTTTTCCCATCTTGCTCACTCATTTCTCACACATGAAACTGACTTCTGGCCAAAACTCTGAAAATGCGTTCAACGACATTTAATCATCAGCCTTTTCATGCACCAGAAATGTACAGGGTCAACAGATTTTGACCAAGCATGATGAATGTGTTTCATAATTTACTACGCTCAAATTATTTATAGGAATAGTTCAGCATTTTCTGGGGGGGAGGGTCATGTGCCGGACTGTTTCATGGCCGCAACCAGTTATTACACAACCGGCCAAGACTCCAAGAAGTTACTAGAAGTTACTCAGCGACCAGTACACCGAGTTGCCATTTTGAAT
The DNA here is from genome assembly GCA_900302685.1 of Spondyliosoma cantharus. Taxonomy (NCBI): domain Eukaryota; kingdom Metazoa; phylum Chordata; class Actinopteri; order Spariformes; family Sparidae; genus Spondyliosoma; species Spondyliosoma cantharus. The sequence goes on from OMLP01030442.1 coordinate 22,225, forward strand.
GTTGGGTATTTATCAAGAAACGTGTTAATTAGTGAGTTTTTAGGGGCACATTTTTCCAAGATGGTAAGTTGAAAGTGCCTACGTGATGACAATACTCCATACTTAGCCAATACTCCACTCATACTGCAGATAACATCTGTGACATTTCTGCCCCGTTAGACATCATATAGGAATGCAGCGCTGCAGGAAATAAGATACGAAAGATAAGAGAAAAAGATGCTGCAACAGGGGTGATGACCTAAGAGTCATACATGGAATTCTCTGAAATACGTGCATGTCTACTTGACAGTGTCTAAAGTCTAAGCTTTTAATCCTTTTTTGCACTCGGATCAATAAATGCTGGATAACGCGACAGATAACTGCTTTTCTCTGAATAGATAAATGTTCATAAGAGACATATGTCAGGTATAGTTCGTGTCAGACGCATCAAGATCTTTAATATGTAAATGTCGGTCATGATTTTACTTTGACACGAGATAAAGGAGAAAAAGTATCTAAAGTACCTCTGATGGCTCATTCACGCAATTCCTGGAGGGTGAAGAGTTTGCCGGGGTAGTGAGCTGCAGTTTATTTGTACTCATACTTTTTTTTTTTTTCTTTTTTTTTTTTACTTCTGACAGGTTCTTTTAAAATTAAAGTTCTGCTCATTTCTTCCACCAAGATGTGATTCTAGTAACCAGCGCAACAGCAGAACGTGTCTTACACGCATTGTTTTCAATGTGCCTCTGTGATATAGAGGCATAAAGTGGGGTAACATTTCTGAAAATTGTTCTTCAGTGAATTACTGAGTTACTTTCCAACACTTGATGCAAGACAAGAAGATAATAAAAACACATTGTCTTTGTGCTCAGTATAGTTATTGTGTTATACAATTTCATTTGTGTTTGAAATAGTGGTGACAACTTTCTTCTGTCCTCATGAAATGTGGGTAATTCCCACCTTTCTACAAACACGAGCATTGTTTTGTAAAAGGAAATACTTCTCCTCCTGTCACATTGCGATCAGTCTGACAGGTTTACTGCGTCAGTCACAGACGGATGCCACCTAGTGGTGAGAACGCGTTTGCCTGTTCTTCCTCTCGAGAGGAGAGGGGGCTGTTGGGATAATCCATCAGTTTTTCCATGTGGTCTCTCATGTGGTATGCAACTAGAACCAGGAGAAAGCTGTGAGATAGTAAAGCAAGTGTCATGATTGAAACCTACAATGTAAAATGAATTATATAAGATGATTTTTGTGCAAAATATCTGACTGGAGGAAGAGAAAAATCTGCAAGTTTGAAACAACGTAGCAGTGCTAACTTTGACCGAAATGAATGTCCAATTTATTAACTCTTTGCATTAAACATTGTTTGATTTTCTTCCTCTCATTTTTGGCACATTTTCAAAGAAAACTGTTGCCTCTCTGTCAGTGATGTTGCTTTTCCCTGCAAGGACACGGAGCCCCTCAAGTATGCAGGATGTTTCATGAACCATTTAGAAAGTGGGATTCATAAACAAACAGAGGGACACACACGCTCGCGCACACACACACACACACCCATACACACACACACACATTGGAGCGTGCATGTTTCTCATCCTCTGTTTTGGGTCTGTATAGGAGCTGGGAGCCATGACAACCGAATACCGAGGGGAGAAGAATCCGTGTGCTGCCTGGCCGAGCTCCATCCCTCTGGCAGTCATGCTTAAACTCTCGAATCCCATGACAAAAACAACATTCCACATCTAAGTGATAGTCTTCAAGGAATTCCTGTTAAACAGAGGCATTTCTCAGCATGCAAACCTCATCATATTGAAACCATCTGGTGTAACGTGTGAATGTTGCAGGTCCCACACAGCGAGAGAGACATTTCTTTCGTCTTTCGTGCACGCATGGACGGTTGCATTGTCTTGTTCATACCGCTGTAGATGTATGCACACATGTGTGCACGTCTGTCAGAAATGACAGCGATAAAGCTTTTCTCCAGCTGAGGGGAAACAGATCTGAAATCATTGGTCATCTTGGTCTTCCAAAGCCCAAATTTATTTTACAGAAACATCTTGGCCGCATGTCTGCAAATGTGAAACCTGCAGCCAGAAACCTGGGTGTAGTATTTGACAGTTGCCGTTTATTTAAAAAAAAAAACAAGAGGAGCATCTCCAAAATGAGGTCCTTTCTCTCCTTCGACCAGATCATGAGAAGGTCATTCAATCATCCTTGTTATATTACTGTTACTCAGTTTACTCAGTGCAAAGCCAAAAAACAATCTCAAGCATTTAGCTGTCACAAAGCGCAGCTGCTTGGCTTTTAAGATCACATCAGTCTTGCTTCAGCCTCTCCCCACTGGTTACCAGTTCATTTCAAAATGATTCCTTAATAAGTCCTGGTTCAAGACTAAAGGTGACCTGATTTAACAGCCTGACGATCTGAACTTATCTTATTTCTATTAACACTAGAACACTGCTATACATCCAACATCTCTTTTTCATTGTGTCTGTCGTTTTCATCTATTTTGCCTCATCGCAGTCCTGAGACGTTTTAATCCTGCTTCAGACATGTAAACCACTTTGTAACTCTGTTCTGAGTGCTGTACGCATTTTACAGTTTATTGCTGTTTTCATTGTTATGATTACCCAGTTTTCCACACGCACGCACGCACACTCACACGAAAACACAGCGTGCAGTTTGTTTGGCCAAGTTAGCAAAAAGTTTGGCCTGAGCAGAGGAGGCTCGCCGCCAGCTCTCCCACATCAGTGCTGACCCCATGTCCTACACAATTATGGTGTGACGATAACAAACACACACACACACACACACACACACACACACACACACACACTGGGGTCACAAGGATGGTCAGAAAAACCTTAGGTTGCTCCAACTTTGCAATGTCCTTTGTTCAAAGACGACATCCTGCTAAAAAATACGTACAGCTATGTGTTACCAACTGGATGAGACAGGCAAACCTCAGGGATCCCTCAACGTCAGTTGTTTTTTTTAATTTTAGAAATGACAAATTTGTATCACTGAAGAGCAATATCAACGAAAGCAGGTCCTACATCGTAGGATCTACATGTGTTGTAGAGGGCCTGATCTTGAAATCTATTTTAAAGAGCTTTATGTTTTAGCAAATACATCCAGCATGTACGAGGGCTGGCTGCACTGGGCTTAATGGGGACCATAGGATCACTGCACATGGGAGAAGGGTGATGAAAGGTCAGAAGATTTTTTTCCATGGTGACCCGTAACCATGTTTGACAGTGAAATAGACACTCTGTGGTTTATGTTGAAAACATAGATGTGTTGGACATAAGTATGTCCACTGAAAGTATCGAGACACTGTACACAACTCATCAGTTCATGAATTTGTGCAATACTATTTATTTTAAAAAAGCAAAAAAAAATGAATAAATAAATCACAGATTCAATTTGAAACAAATCTATTGGTAGCTTTAGTTGTCACTATGGTGTGTTTCAGTGTAAAATCATTTGTAAATACAGAGTTCGGTTACAGTATATTATTTAGTTTGTACATGAAGACCATCAGTCTCAAAATTTGCAAAAATCTAAACTGAAAATAAATAGTTCCACATTCAATCTAATACCGACCACTGCTAGTCATTTAATTTAGGTACACGCAGGAAACAAGAAAAATAATCTCCACTTTATTCAGGGGTCTCTGTTTGATTAGCCATGTCCGAGCTCGTGCATGAGCGCAGGACCGATCGTCACTGGTAGCATCCTTGAGAGTCTGGAAGAGGCTGAGAGATGTTGTGGAACGCCCACTGCAAGATGCCATCGATGGAGCCCTGCTGAGAAACACGCAGCAGGAGGAAGACAAAAGAAATAGTAGCATCAGAGTCCTGGTGACATCATCTGGCAGGTGTGTATGATGTCAGTGACAACAGTGACATCACATAGCAACAATCTTTACCAGATTACAGCAGTTATCAAATCATATCGGGTTATGTTTGCACTTTGGGGGAACATTTTGTCAGTTTTTTAGGTCACTCTGTCAGCACAGCCACATCTCCTCTGTGTAAAATAAGGATGAGGTAAAGATGAAGCCCTGATCAGTCTGCTGCTTAGGATCACACGTGTCCACCGTGAGAGCAAAATCCTTTAACAAACCAAGAGGCAGGTGCTTCAATCTAGCCTCTTGCGTAAGTATTAAATTCCAATCTATCCTTATTTACCCACACATCTTGACAAACTGTATATAGCAGAAAGTAAATTTGTAACATTAGAGAATGAGAAAAAAAAATTCTATAGAATCTAGAGTATATTTTTTCCTTCTCTCTTCTTCTTCTTTTTTGTTTTTCTTGATTTTGTAGTCTCGCTCTAAATTTGCTCTATTTGCTCTAAATTCATCTACATCGAAATACGGGATATGTAAAAATCTGTATGTATTAATCATCAGTAATAATTATACTTATGTGAAAACTACAAAAATAATTCTTCCCTTCATAGAAGAAGACTACAACGCAAACGACACTCCTGATCACTTATTGTTTGGTCATCGAGGCCATCTTGTGTCTGGCATGCTTCCGGTTCGTATTCATATCATGTCTGCGGTATCGACGTGTAACTGAGCCTCACTCACGTCTCCCAGGATGGAGTCCAGTTCATCTTTATGGAGGACGGGCTCGGGGACGGAGGAGCTCTGGCCGAGGCCGAGTGTATTTTGAAGCACTGGGGCGAGCTGGACACACGGCAGAGATTACATGGATTACTGTTAACATGATGACGCGTGATAATGTATATATGATCTGCACATACACTGGCTTTGTTTCCCACAATTTGCAGACACACCTGTAAGCCTCTGGATTCAGCCTCCTTCTCCGCAGAGCCTCCCCAGGGCCTGGAGCAGGACAGGCAGATGGATCGGCCTCTAGCAAACACAGGAATACTGTGAGTGAGTCAGACTGTTCTCTGCGGTGTGTAATGTTACTGTCGATCAATATGTGACTTCCAGCTCTCGAGGGGATTACAGAGGAAGCGGTTCAGACCATTTCAGACAGAAAACTAATGGTAGGGACACGGGCCACATTACCAGCATCCAAAGACTTTCTTTTTCAGATCATGCGACTTAAAATAAAACACAAAAAAAAGCTTAAAATAAGTGAGGTAATATTATATAGAAAGGAAATCGAAATAGTCATCAGTCAAACTCACAAGTAAACATGGATTTACATTGGTTTCATTTCACATCTGTATCTCCTTTTTTTGCATTTTGTAAAATCATCGATCCTCATGTACAGTACACATTATACTGTACACCCTGCTGCAGATATCCATCTACAAACCATTAGTCACCATCAGCTGCATGATTATCACCGTAAGCACACACCCTTAATGCACATCGTTGATCAATACAAACACAAACAGGAATCCACAGGACGTTCTTTGCCAGTAGGAATACAGCGATGCGCATCAGTTTGAGGCTGAGATTTGGATTTGTCAAGCTAGTGGAAATAATAGAGGTTGTTTTCATTATGGGTCTACAGCGGTAGTGAGGGCTGGATGTCTTACTTGGAGAAGTGGCAGTGTGCGTGGAAACGCCCCAAACACTGAAGACAGTGAGTCAGGTCTCCTCCCGCCAGGTGACAAACACCACACACCTCCCTCACAGCGACCAGCTCTCCACCCGAGCACTGCATCAGACATTTTTTTATAGATTTTAGCAAACAGGACTGTTTTGTGACACTAAATTACCAAAAGGAAAAAATGCGCAAAGGTTGTCGGTTGTCACAAAGATAAGAAAAAACAGCCTTGAGTCTGTACCTGGTTTCTGCCGCTGGTCCCATTTATAGAAGGTGTGGCGCCGGTGAGAGACGAGGGTGACAGTGAGGAGAAGAAAGAGACTTCTGTGATGGAGTCACTCGTGTTTGTTTGCTGAGACTGGGCAATGAGTGGCTGGAATATAAAAAATGCCAAAAAAAATAAGCTTTTCCGGATCAGTTGAAAGTTGCATAAACGAAAAGAAAGAAAGAGATGTGTTATTTCAGGAAACAGATTGTTGAAAGTTATTTTCACTGCTCTAATACTACCATCATTCTAAATTGAAAATATTCAGTGATTCAAAAATGGAAATGAAATGCAAAGATGTACATCTACATATTCAGTATGACCAGAATCATATTGCATCATATCATATACTTACTTGTAAAGGTAGTTGGGCTGACTCGGCTTTCACTCTGTTGCCACGGCACCACTCACACTGCCAGGGACCACTGAAGGTTATAAATGTGACACTGAAACCTTCTTTTCAGAGAAAAGAGTTGAAAAAACAAGGCGTCCCTGAACACACACGCACAAGCCTACAGTCATGGATGCAGGAACTAGGAGCCGAATTTACAAGTAAAACCAAATTATGAAAAAAATCTCAGAAACAGCGCTTTGCGTATTTATAAAATTTCTCCAAACTCAACAACTCACAAAAGTCAGCAATTTTATAAGGGAGTCTGGGGGATTTTCTCTCTAGCTCGTCATCTCCTTGCTGTTGTTGACTGTACTTGATGTGACCTATAATATTGGTGTTAAATTTTGCAATTCTGCAAAAAACCTGAATGTCCCGCAACATTCTGACGTCATTATCAGTGGATAAACCGAGCCCTCAGCGCGCCCCCAGCTGCCCACAGCATGTACTGACAAAATTACACAGACAGACAGTTGGATACCTTGGTATGGATGTGAGTGGAGGGTCCAGGCAGGTCAGGTGAAAAGCTCGAGGACAGCCGTCACAACAGATCAGCTCCCCTCCGTCCTTACACACCGCACACTCATCATCATTATAATGAACCTCAACATGTGGATAACGCAGGATACGTAAGACAAAAAGCAAACACACACATGTTCAAAATCAGGTGGCTGTGAGTGAGTGGGTCGACTACCATGTCTGTGGTTGTCTCCCCCCTGTGGTGAAACGTCTTCCTCGCAGCGTTGGACTTGGACGCTTCATTTATCTCCTCTGACTGACGACAGGAGTAAAACTCCCCACCGACTTTTATGCACTTTCTGGCACTTCCTGTTGACACGACAAAGACTTTTTAATGGCCTTGATAATACAGGACAGTTTTCTCAACTTTTGTGACCAATTAAAAACACAGATACTCACCTAGTGACTTATCATCTGAGCCAAACACCTGCTTGATAAGGAGCTTCTCTCTGGCCTCATCGCTGACAGGCAGCTTAGCCGAGGAAGAGGAGGACGAAGTGGAGGAAGACAGAGTGACTGGCGTCTGCCCTGAGGTGGACGCCGGCTGAACACCTGAACAAAAGTTAAATGTGTTTTTAGTGTTCATGCACCATCTGTCTATATTTTAAAACATGCTTGATTTATAATTACTATTTCCAGATGTGATCTGCGGGGCTGGAGCTTCACTCTTCACTCTGTAGAGCTTCACTTTGCCACCTGGAGAAAACAT
>OMLP01030442.1:29650-39655 GCA_900302685.1 Spondyliosoma cantharus
AAACATTGGAACATTTTTTTTTTTTTTATTCACTATCAATCATTACATCTGCTTTTGTTTTTCACAGATTGCCACATTGTCTTTATTACCTGTGCTGCTGGTTTAGATTTCATTCGTTTTGGAAACTTGGCAGGACAAAAAGGTCTGTAGAACGGGCTGTAGTAGCCACTGTGATGAAGTGAGAAGAGATGTGTTATGAGAAAAAAAACCTGGTCCGTCGCTTGTCTTGGCGTGATACTGCGGCTGCTGATCGCGCGAGGTTGTCACTCTGTCGTCGTGGCTCCTCTTCTTGCTGTGAGGTGTTTTATGGCCTCCAGAGGGTCTCTTCTCACCTCTGGAACATGCAGCATCCCGTCCTGACAACAAAAAGTCAGAAATGATAAATAAATACGAGCTCGAAATAAATAAAATGTTTTAAATGTCTTCTGATGTCTGTGATAGTCAGAGCTCTTGGGAGGATGGATCAGAGCTGCGGTGGAAAACCAGTTTCTACTTCCTACAAATTCTTAAGCTGTTTGGATGATGTAACATATCTAAATAACAGGAATTGTACCCTGAAACTAAATCTTATTCTGCTCTTGAGCTCTCAGCACACTGGTGTATTAAGCTAAAGATGCTCAATTTCTATATTTCTATATGACCTTCAGTAGAGCACTTGCACTGCCTTTTCATTCAATCAGGCCTGATCACTGTTGGTACCATTCTGAATTCCCATTATCACAGTTGCACATTGGCGGTAGTTGCCGGTTTCTATCCCTATTTGTTACTATGCAGCGGCTGAAAAAAGACCACCCTCCATGAAATCATAGTTAAATCCACTTGATCTGGATTTTTAATTTAGATCTGCATCAAACTGTACCAGCCAATTTAATACGCCTGATGTTTTTCATCAAGATCCATGCCTTATTCCCTGAGACATTAACGAGAATGTCAGAAAACATCCTGTCTCGCAATGTTAAAGAAAGTGAGAAAAACATCCTAGATTTTTGGATTTATACACGTCTGTGCCAAAAGTTAATAGCGTCTGTTCTGGGCCAAGACTTATCCTCCATCAAAGTTTCGTGGAAATGACAAAGCAACCAAGAAACAAACAAACAGACACAACTGGCTCAATTTGGCTGAACAATCAATTAGATAAGAGGCTATATACAAAAGTACGATGTTGAAAAGTACCTCACTCAAGTCCCTCCTCAAAGACCCAGTTCAGTCATTTGGATATGATCAAACAGAGAAATACTTGAACATGACATACTCGAGTGCAGTTTAGTGAGCAGCTTCTGCAGTTTGGGGTAGCTGTCCAGGTTGTAGTCTTTGGACAAGTTGCTCCAGAAAGCCTGGATGGTGGATCTGCTCTGCTCCAACAGCCAGGACAGGAGAGAGTACATGGCCTTGTGGATCCCTTCTCTGCTCTCCTTTTCCAAAGTGTCCTATGAAAAAAAAATGATGTGCCTTCAAATGGGACAAATCCTTATAAAAATCCATCTGACTTTGTAGACAAAAAAAGGTCAAATCTATTAATGCAAGTGCTTGTAATTAAAATAGTTTAAAAGGCAAACAAACTGCAGACATTTCCAATCAAAGGACGTTAGTTTCAGATCTACTTACCTTCAGTAGCTGGTCACTGATGATGTTTTTGTCCGCCAGACCGTAGACGAGAGGGAAAGGGTCGCCTACAGCCATGGCGATGTCAGTCCGCAACTCCCTCAGCAGAGAGCGAAGGTTCGTGTCCCTAAAAGCTTCCGCTCTGGACATGATGTGCTTTGGGTGTGAACGAGATTCGAAGTGACCCAGAACCTGGGAGCACCTGACATCATACCAGTGGTGTTTTGGGATGGAAGAGGTGTGTCCACCTCAATGAAGGAAATACAGCTCAGGTGCACGGTTCTTGCTGACTGACATGTGGGTGCCTTGAATCATGTGTGTTTAAAATAATCTTTCAGGTCTTCTTCCATATCTTCCTGAGTTTCGTGTTTGATAAATAAATATATCACTGATGCATATGTACTGAGAGTTTCACAAACTCCGCAATGATGGTTTCACCCTTTAAGCGAGGCCACCCTTGACCTCTTGTCTCTGCGGAGTTCATCCGTCCACCAACAGCACTAACTGTCTCCGTCCGCCTGTTGACCCCTCAGGGGGATCGAATGACATGCTGTCCGTCCAGGGGAATACCTGTCCTCTTACATCAGGGAGAGCTGAGTGCAAGCGACCCGACACGTCACAGTGACAGTTTCCTTCTTAAAAGGTTCTTTCCACTTCAACTTCCCCTTAACTATCAGGTTCTCAGACACAGACTCCACAGGGAGTTCAGGAATTGTGCAATAGGGAGGCAGAAATGAACACCGTAAACAATTCATTGATTGATTGAATGGCTTGTTGATTCTAACCTTTCTCACTCTAAAGGTAAAATACATTTCGGTCAGAGAAAGTAGCTAACTTTGCTAACGAATTAAGCTAGTCAGTAACTAGTCAGTAACAGGATGACGTGTGGGTTGTCCCTCATTTTACTAATGTTAGCTAAGATGCAGGCTGTTAAAATGCTGCATTAAGATAATCAAAGCCTATGTTAGATATATTTTACATTAAACTCTCCAACTGTAATATGAGAAACCCTATTTTCACATAGTAAAGCATGAAAATAGCCTAAAAACATGCCATTTATTCCTGTTCCCAGCAACTATTTTACATTTTCTGTTAATTACTTATTTGAAATGTGACTGGTCATGTGATTGAAGACCTTCTTGTGTGAAATGCCACCCTCTATTTCACTTTGTTGACTGTAAAAGAGACATGGACGCACGACTTTTACATTTTTTTGATAAAAAAAAAACGGAAACATAATCCAACGTAAAGTAGTAGACCATTTTGCTACCAGGTAAATGTGGATGGTTAGGAGAGTGAAGCCCTTTAATCTGTAATTTATTAATCATTAAACATTATTACATTATTCATACTGGTGAACAAGGACCACTTCTACAGAGGGACGTTCACAACATACATATTACATTATTATATACAGTGCAGTGCATTACAGTGGATCGTTATATGTGTATTACCGGGATGGAGGTAGGGGAGGGGAGACAGGAGAGGAGAGAGGTTAAAGAGGAAAGAAGGGACAGGAGAGCAGAGGAAGTGGTTGGCGGGAGGGGGAGTTGTGATAGTAAGTTGTCTTTTTATTACTTCTTTTTTTTTTTTTTTTTTTAACCACAGTACAGTTTGTTCTATAAAAGTTAAACCCATAGAGAGATAGAGTGCCACGTTTTCACAGCTACTGTTAGGTGAACCTACTGGAAGTTGACTCGTTGTGGGAATATCAAATGAGTTACATTTTGTCATGAGATGCTATAGAGAGATGCTATAAAACATTCTAAGATAGTCAACCTCCTTCCAGAGTGCGGAGACCCTGGAGGGCAGGCCAAAGGTCAAAGGTCAAAGGTCAAAGATCAGATCAGCGTGCATGCGTGCTGCAGACATTCAGACGTGGTCGGCCATCTCGGAAAAAATGGCCGACCCCTCCACTATTTCTCCTTCTTTGTTTAGGCATCATTTTTGGTGCTTTCCCTTTTTATATATAAAAAATACAAAACATAACAGCGAAAAGAATTCCGTTGGTTGTCCCGTTTTTTCCCCCTTTATCGTTTTTTCCAAAACTGTTTTTTGTTCGTTTTCATTTCAACATTTGTTTTTGTTGTGTTTTTTTTTTCTTCCCGTTTCTCCTCCAGTCACTTACATATTGACAAAGTATACAATATTTTACAACTGAACAAGACTGAAAGATAACATTTGATTTGTCCAATCAGATACAAGGCCCGCATCCTATATCCAATTAGAGAAGTCAACTGGAAGCTAACCAGTAGTAAGCAACACAACAAGCCTATGGTGTGAAGGGAGCTGTCCGACTTCAGCTCTGCATTAACATGAGCACCCGCCCTCGGGGACAGTAGGTTCTGCCGGTTTGTCCAGCTTGATGTCAATCACTGGGAATTGTCCGGTTAAGGAAAAGTCCGGTGAACAGAGATAAAAGTACTCAAACTTGTAGCCACTGAAGGTAATGTAGCAATACTACAGTACAGAACACACTAGTAAAAGTCATGCATTTAAATATTAATTTTCGTAAAAAGTATAAAAGTATTAGCATCAATATATGCTTAAATAAAAAACTAAAGTACAGTGCTCATTATGAAGGAAGACCCATTTCAGAATAATAACTTTAATGTTATTTTAACAACTTTATATGATTTAACTGCTGGATAACTAGATAATAATAAAGTTATTAAATACATTTAGTTGGGTAAACATAATTTACCTTAGTAGTAGTAGTTGTTGTTGTTGCTATGTTTATTACTATTATGTATTCATTTTATTTTACAAAAATGGGGAATTGCTCACCTCACAGTTTGTGTATGTTGTCTCTAAAACACGGATAACTTTGTTTCTAATATGTATAAGCTCCTTAAAATAGTTTTTTCAAGCAGTATTAGCAGCCTTTGGCCTCAAGCGCAGATGATTAGCGAGCTACAAAGCTCTGGTAAGCTCACTTCTCTCTAAATCAACACCTCCGGATTATTTTTTTTCCCGCCCCAACAACTCCCAAAGTTGACTTAAAATTGATGGAATTTCCCTTCAATAATCAGATATACAGGACAATGAAGTCCATAGCCTCAGAGACAAACACATAACATAAAGAATAGCATATATGTTTTTTCTTTAACTGAAATATCATACACAAAACTATTTTATAATCACAGCTCAGTTTAATGTTTTGGGCTGAAGCACCAATAATGCTCCATTTTTAGGTTAACACTGTTCACCTATTCTGTTTGTTTCCATGTAATCATATAACTGTGACCTGTAAATAATAAATACGTTCTCAATAATTAAAATATAACTTTCTGCACAGTGTTACTTATTTATAGTCCTTTAAAACACAACAAGGTTACCCCTTTATTCCCTTCTGTCCTTGTACGTATTTGTCCAGAATAGCAACCCAGTGCGTGTTTTATTGATACGACATGAACTAAATATTTACACGTATGTGATTTTCAGACTGTAATCTGAAGGCAAGTGCCGTCTGTGTATCTATTCCTACAGATGAGGGACGGCATCAAGAAGAAGTTTCACGTGTAATTGTGAGAATCTCTCCTTTCAGTCATTCGCACTCTTTTATGTAACATCCGTCACGCCTTCAGTGCATGTCACTTCCCAGACAGCCACTACGTGGTGCTACACCTGTGCATCCACACAATCTTCCTGGCTCTGTGCATTTCCTCCCTATTAAGCAGAAAAGGTTTAATGGCTAATGCCTCAGCAGACAGTAGGCTGGGCGGTCTGTTTGTACCAGCGCCAACTACCACTAAGAGATTAAAAATAAGCTGCCTCTTTCTTGGCTCTTTTTGCCGTCGACACAGTGAGTCACAGCGGCTGCAAAGGATACTGCCTTCAGGATTTGCATCGTCCAAGCTTTCCATTCCGGGTAGGGCTGCTGCCACCCGACGAAACAGCTAGGAGGAGAGGAGGGGAAAGGAGGAGGGGAGGAAAGAAGATGCGCAGAGAGAAGGAAAGCAAGGGAAGTGGTTATTTACTCGAGTAAAAGCAGCAAAACCACACTGTAAAAACACTCCATTACAAGTAACAAGTGCTGCATTCATTGTGCATGTTCTGCAAATAGAAAAATCAATCATGTTTTATATCCTTATCATCTTTTTTTTCTATGTAAAATCTTACAAAATAAAAAATAGATAGCTAGTAATTGTGGCTGTTGGATAAATGTATTAAAAAAAAATAAAACCTTTTAATTGTAGTGACATACAAGTACAAGTGCCTCCATCGTGTACTTGTAAATTAGTTTATGATCTCAAGTGTGCACCCTATCTAACACACTCCAGCACGTATCGACACTTATTAACTGTATTCATCCCCGTTGGTGACTCGACACCTTGGAGGGACGCAGCAGTGGCAGAAATGCTGAGAGCGACTGCCGCCCAAAATGCTGCGAAATATGGTGAAACTGCAGGGATCACCTGTTTGACATTGCAGCCCGTCTTGGCACTGGTCTCGATGAACATGACGTTGAGCTCTTTGGCTCTCTGCTCTCCTTCCTCGATCATGATTTGCCTGCAGGGGAAAAAACCGGGGGCCAGACTTCAGCATCGCGGCTAATTTATTCGGCGCTGACAGGTCGACGCTTTCGGTTAAGAAAACATCGACTGCGGCGGCGCGCAAACACGACTCACCTCTTCTCCTCCAGATCTGTTTTGTTGCCGACCAGCATGATGATGACATCACTTCCTCTCTCTGTCCTGACATCATCAATCCATTTGCAGGTCTGCTGGAATGAATTCACATCTGTGGAGGGAAGGCTCTTATATTATTATTTCATCCAGTCTTTTTTTTTTTTTTTTTTTTTTTTACGCCAAAACAGCACAATCAGCAGGTTCCGGCTCACTTGTAATGTCATAGACGACCACGGCTACTGTAGAGTCTCTTATGTAGCTGGGGATGAGGCTCCTGAAACGCTCCTGTCCAGCAGTGTCCCACAGCTGCAGCCTTACCTGCATCGACACAAACACACACGCCTCCAGCAGCTGCCTCAACCATCGACCATCACACTACACGCAGACTATACAGATGTAAGGGCTTTGTAAGCATGCATCCAGCGGGATAAGCCAGTATCAGAGCGTGTGCAGGCTGACAGAGCATAATATCCTGACAAAGACGTAGTATTAACACTAGCTAAAGTAGATGATCCATGGGAAAGGCTTTGACTTCTTATGGCTGGAAAAGCCCAAAGCGGCAAAGCTACCAGAAATAACCTTAGGGTAATCGTGTTAGTCTGTGAAGAGAGCAGTAATTAAGCAAATCAAATCAAGGATTAGAGAAAACACAGTGGAAATTGGGACATTCTCTAACTTGGATCTTGACTTGGCTGAAATGAAAGGGCGAGCGCGTGAATTTGTCTTAACGTGTGCGTTGTTTTAAAAAAGGAGAATCTGAAGGTTTTCCTACTGTTCGGTCTTCCAGGTACATCGTCTTTGATAGGAAGTCTATTCCAATGGTCGCCTGTGGTGAGGAAAGAACAAAAGAGAGGGGGGGAAAAAAAAAATCATCATACTTTAAAGGCTAAATGTCTCCCTGCGCCATCTGTTGTTGCTGGCTGACTGACCGTCGTTTACATGAAGGAAAATACAAAAAGCTGTTCAGAGAGAGAGAGAGGGAAAAAAAAGAGCCGATACAGCACAGAAATTGAATCAGACTGAAAAACTAATTTCATTTGTTCTGCCCTCAGGACTCGATCATTCAGATCTGTTATGTACCTGACTTCTGCAATGGAAAGGATCATTCGTATTTTCTTGTTGAGAATATATTGCTCTGCTAACATTTACATCTGATGACTGACAGCATTCAAAAAACAAAATCATTTATGCATACTTATGTTACATGGAACCTGATTGTAATTTGTATATCAAGCAGGTGATTCACTGTTATATTATTCAGTTGTTAATCAGTCACTCTTGTACCATACAGGTTAAATATATGCATGAGACCTACAGAGTGATTAGTCCCATTGTTCCATTTGTTCAAATCGAGGAGGATGACTGGTAGAGAATTAGATTATAAAATATAAGTGAACAAAAGAAAAGTGGTAATAGAGCTGGCATCGTGTCTTAAGTACAGTTATTAACCGAAGGCAGACATTATATCAAGCATTACAATATATTAAAGTTTCTATATTTTCTGATCTTTTTGTCTCCGGGTCTCACCTGATATGTGTTGTCGAAACTGTCATACATGAATCTAGTGATGAGAGATGTTTTCCCCACTGGAAGGACAGAGAACAGAGGTGGATTAGATCAGATCGTAAAGAAACACACAGAATCGTCCCTGGGTAGATTCGACACAATGAAAACGGTCGTCCATCCTTTTCCTCGATGACAATGTCGCAATCGGACATTCGACCACTGCAATCATCACTATCTTTAAACACTAGAATTTCAATGTTAGATTATGACATGAAGAGTCGAAACTAATAAAAGACGAGCCAGCTCCTGTACCTGAGAACAAAATCTGCCTGATAAATCAACGCAGCCTTCACAGCTGTCCTTGTACGAATACGAAAGAAAACAATCCTGAAATCTTCAGATGTATTCTCACAGTTTTGCTTCTCTCGAGGTAATTTCTCTAATGCTGACACATGTGATCATTTCCATTTGTGCTCTTTCCATTTTTGTGCATTTCCTGTTCTGAAAAGAAAGTTTAAGAGACGGATTCAAACGTTGTAGGATCTGACTAAAAGCTAACATCAGTATCTGACACAGATTTAGCAAATCGAAAGAACTTATTGCTAAAACGCCGCATTTTTTTACACTGATGAAAATGTCAAGAATCTGAAACTAAATTTTGAAGCACACAAGAGTGACATTTCATTGTTTAAGGGTTGAGAAATTGCATTATTTTCATACCCATGTCTGAGTCTGACTCAAAGTCATCACTTTTTTGACTAGTGGATTAACCGAAGAGAATGCCTGCTGCAATTTGTCAAAGGCCGAGTGTATGACTTCGAATGCCTTGTTTTGTTTGATCAGCTGTGATAAGAATCCTAAAGGAATCACGTTTACAGAGATGCAGAACAGAGAACAGAGGTAAATCTTCACACTGAAGAAGCTTCATCCCCAGAATAGGTGACTCAATATAATGATTTGAACCATTGATTGATTCTTACATTTATTTTATTGTAATCAATATCATTGCATGACATCGTGATATTTGTGCTTTTTTATATATACCTCCTTGATACATTATGTGTTTTGTTCTGTTTTTACATATATTTCTTTGATGTTACGTGTTTTGTGGTGTTTTGTATATATTATATTCTATGTGTTTGTTCTTGTTGAGTTTCGTGTTACTGTATAAATGCCGATGGTTGCCTTTGGTTACAAATGATGTGGTATGTGCCATCGATCCATGCTTTATATATCACTCGTCCCCTATAAATATAAACTTTAATAAAAATACAATCGTGAAATGGTTGTGGTTTGATTTCCTGTCGACCGACTGATCGATCAGCGGGCTACCTGCTTCTGTTCTACTCTCTGTCTCACTGTGACGACGAACGTCGTTAAACACGAGCAGAGAAATGTGTGTCCTAAAAAATGCACAAGGCCATCGTCAAGCAGACAGAGACACAAAACACATTAGATATTTATCAGCGTACAAAAGCTCGCTGGTGACATCTTGGAGGATGAAGGTGAGCCTCTTGAGCAGGATCCTTTTTTTATTTACATCCCACCCAGCACCATCTTCAGCTCCATTTTTTTTTTTTTCTTTTTTAAATCAGATCCACACATGAGCGAGGACAGGACTTCTCTAGCGAGGCCCTCCGGGGCTCTCATGCAGACAGCAGTGCCTCTGAAGCCAGCGATGGGCAGTGGCCACACCAGGCCTCGATTCAGCACCGTGGACAGCAACATTGCAGTACAGGCCACACACACACACAGACAGACACACACACACACTGAAGCATCACAATGCAACACAAACACCGGTCAGGCTGCTGTCACATTAAGGGGCCTGATTCTGTTGCGTTGTGCTGCTGTATTTTATGGCATATGAGCTTTCATCTGCTGCCACTCTGGATTGTCTGATGTCTGAACACGTATTCAGGCTGAAACCATTATCGATCAGACAACCTCCCGAATCATCTGTGCAACAATCACATCAAATCACACACACACACACACACACACACAGTCGTTCCCACCTCCACGATTAGATAGATAGATTATTGAATAAAAAGGTATAACGTCGTGGCGCTGTCAGGTCCTATTTTTTTCTTATTCGATTATTTATGGGACCGAACCCGGAGACTGCGAGGGTTTTTAGAGATGCTACAGACATCGCCAAGCCTAGGGTGTGTCCCGAACTGACACATGGGGGACTGTTTATTATCTCCTCCACAGAGGAGAGAAGAAAAAAAAAAAAAAAAAAAGCGATTGAAGCAAATCCTCG
>OMLP01030442.1:40166-55988 GCA_900302685.1 Spondyliosoma cantharus
AGAGCCAGCACAGACAGCACATCCTCTCCATTTCAACTGAAACTTTCCATTAAAAAAAAAAAACCCCAACACGGATTACATACATGGCCTTCAAGCATATACGCATATCAGGGGAAGGGTAGCCCAAACCTCCCCCCCTCCCTCCACCAACACCACCCGAGAAGAACTGACTCACCGCTCTGCTCTCCCAAAAACACGAGTTTAAATTTCCTCAGGGGGTTCCCCAAATCTCCTCCGGCTGACATGGTGGCAGATAAAGAGCTACAAACTTGGATTTGTTCTTATATGTTCGTATCGCTCGGCGTCTCCTCCGTCGTGGGTGCGCAGGGGGGATCCTCCTCTCCTCACAGAATGATGGGAATGCAGCTCAGCATCCTCCTGTCAATTTCGGCGAGCCGGTGCGCATGCGCGACCTCACCTATTTGAATCATCACCTTTGCGCTGGACCTGTTTCAAAACGCGAGTCTCTCGCGTCTTGGATAACGTCGTGCATGTGTGTTACATGAAGGTAAATTCGAGTTGGTCGATTACAGTGAAAGTAGACTAAAAGTAACTAAGTATATTTACTCAAAAGCTGTACGCTTGAAGTCAACGGTAGCTGAGGCCTACTTCAGTAACTTATTTATAGTCAACGCCACCTTCTACTTCACTCCATTACTAAGATAAACATACTTTTCACTCCACTATATTGATATGGTAGGTATAGTGAATTTACAGATTTCAAATGATCCTATAAAATATGATGTATTACTGCCCAACACTATATAAAGCATTAAAAATAACAAAAAAGATTAGTCGTTTTTTTAATGAAGTATTTTATTGTAAATCCAAAATTATAACGTAGAAATATAAGTCTCGAAAAGACACAATTCTACTCGAGTACTTGTACTTCTGATACTGTTCATATACTTTTTTTTACTCAACTACATTTTTGGAATGCAGTACAGACAGTTTGGAGTATTTTTTAAATTATTTCTATTGTCATACCTTAGTACTATTTGTGCTGCGCATGTGGTTGTACAGTAATACTACCGTTGAGGAGCATATAAACACTGCAGCTTTTAAACTGACTCCACAGTCACTTTCTTTATATTTCTAAACCACCAGTAATCATTTTGTCAATGTGCAGAGATTTAAAGGGGCACTCCAGCTTTTTGATATTGGACTATTAATTTGGGGTCAACATTGACGCAGCAGAGGCAGATAAATCCTAACTTTTATGCCTTAGTATTAGTCAAACTTCTGGAAAACTCTGGATCCTTCACTTCCCATAATTATGCATCTTTTATTAGATTTTAAACTCCAAGCACCCAGTTTGTAATGAAGGGAAACACATGACTACTTAAGGGATGTCATGTCTAAATAGAGTTCCCAGCCTCTTCCAGCGGCACAGACACACTATGTTTTTACACATTTAGTACCTAATATGATTAGAAAATTGACTTTGACATGTAAAATCAGTGTTTCCAACTTTCGATTTTCAAAGAGAACATATCTGGGATTCCTAAGATATCACTAGAGGAAGCTTGTGAAATGGAGCCACATTTTGAGAATAGTGGATTGCAAAATGTTGTTTTTTGGTAATGGAAATAACAGACATAAAAACAGTTTGTGAAGAAAGATTAGATGGATGTCCGAAATGTTTGTGTGTCTCTGACTGGGATTAATTGGGTATGGTAGCGTAAGTTTGCAATAATTATGCATCAATAATGCTTCGGAACAGAATTTTAGTCAACTCCTGTCATTCAGCGATAATAAACACACCAACATTACCATGATTTTGTGCAAAAATGTCAAAAACCTTAAGATTAATGTTCAAAATCAAACAGCTCTGCCTCCTTCTCTTTCCAGAAAGCAAAGCTTCGGTCGATGTATTTACAAATGTCTTCGTTGTTGAAACAGGAGATGTGTGTGTCATTGCCACACTCATCTGGAGTTGCAGTTTGAACTATGACTTTGGGCACAAGTCTGGAGTCTGACAACAATGATGATGGTGATGGTGACGGACAGCGGCATGGTCTCGAGTCCCCAAAGAAGCGAACTTTGATGTCCTCGAAGCCGTCGCTCCACTGTCGGCTGCCGGCCCGGATCTCCTGGAGTACAGCCTTGTGGAAGTCCCTCACCACCTCCCAGGGGAAACTGCCGACATGGTCGAAGACTTCGAAGCAGAGGAGGTGCCTCATCTTCCTCTCCTCAGGCGACAGCTCCTGCTCTAAGATGTGAAAGTATCCCAACATGAAGAGGTCGAGGGTCAAGCTATCGTGGCTCACTGCGACACCATCAACGTCTGGCAGGAATTGTTCCGGGGAGTAGGCTTCTCGAGGAGGTGGATTTTGTGAGTTAGAGAAGGACGAAGAGGGCTTTTGCACATCTTTGAGCTCTAGTTTATTCCTCCAGGAGTTTAGCATCTTGTCCACAGCACCTCGTTGTTGGCAGAATTGAAACATGGAGGTGATTTTCTGTGGGGGCGACGCTCCTGTCGCTCTCCCTGACACTGCTTCCTGTCCCTGTCTCTGCCTCGCCGCTCTCACTGAGATAGCATATGCAGATTTCTTCCAGTGGCTCAGGAAAAGAACCACTATTCGCTCTTTCCTTAAGCTGGTAGTCTCCATCACAGGTATGCGTGTTTTTGGAGGCTCACAGTTGTTCGAACCACAGTTGAGGCTTGTGTTGGCGTTTTGGTTGTTCACTGCCGAGACTCCAAACATTACTGAGTCTCCTTTGACAACCCCCCCGAAGGGATAGATCGCACCAATCTGACCTTCAAAGTTGGATCTGAGGTTTCTGACAGATACCCCAGACTGTTGGATCTCCCTCTCCACCCTCTCCCTCCGTGCTCTGCTGTAGCTGTTGGTTTCTAGACGATGGCTAAAGGCTGACGCCATCCCTATAAGAGGAATCCTACATCCACTAGAGGTCTCACCATGTGCTGGCACCATCTCTTGGCCCAATTCCTGGCCTAAATCAGTTCCCAAACTATCTCTGACCCCATGCAAACCCTTCACCCCCCCCATCATACCTTCCACTATCCTCCTCTCACCCCCTTCCTCTGTGGTTTGGGTCAGATTAGCCACCAGCAGTGACATACTCTTAACAATCTCCGAGACACGACTGCACCACACTGGCAAAGTGAAATGGATTTTCCCTTCTGTGTCCATCTGCTGTAGGACCTCTTTGTTAAGGGAGATGTTGACAATCGGATCTGGTAAAATCGACCTCAGCTCCTCGGTCAGCCTGGTCAGCTCCAGCTCGTAGACCTGGCAGCGCTTCTGCAGTGAAACAGTCTCAATCTGCTGCTGCAGGTACACCAGGTCATCATCTGTTAGGAGCTCGCCAAAGGGCCCCAGGACTGCGTTGTGGGTTTGCGAGTACTTCCAGCCATCCACTGGTGTGCAGCCATTATCCATGCCCTGTTAGAGGGACAAAGAGATTTTACAAGGGTTATGCAAGGGTGTGCTTTTTCTTGGCTGGGAGAACTGACTTCCTGAGGTTGTGTCATCATGGTGAGGCTGGAAATTACGACTCCTAGCCAAGAAATAGCGCCCTACAAAACCACATTTTTGCACTTGGTTTTTGTGTAAGTCAAACAAACATGATGCAACTGGTTAATTAGTGATCTTTTGATCTTGCATGGACAGGCCTATCTTCACAGGAGAAAATATGCTTTGACTGGTTTGCATTTCTGTGAACCACTCCCAGTTGTCTTGGTTGGCGCTAAACCAAAGATGGCGATGGTGTCCCTGCAAAATTGTTTCAGGGGAAAAAGGTGAGAGCTGCTAGCTTGCTTAGGTTCATGCCGTTAGCGTTGCCCATGTTAGGATGAGGGTAACTTGCCCTTTTCAGCGTGTAGGTTGCTTCCAGGGATTTTGAAAACAGTAACAGGCAAATAATGGAATGGAAGAGAATGCTAAGCTAAGCTAAGCTAACCGGCTTCTAGCTGGAGTTTCATATTGAACAGACAAACATGACAGTGGTATCAGTTTTCAAACCTAACTCTTGGCAAGGAACAACAAAACATATACAGTACATATACCTTTAAAATGCATTTAAAAACACTTGTATACAGCCCTACAGGCTCAAGCATAGCACATCCAGACCAGAACAATACAGTAGAACAGGTAAGTACCTGTCTCCTCTGTTCCTCCTCATCCTGCAGCCTGACCTGCAGCTGCCGCACCATCACCTGTCGTTTCCACTCAGCTATGGGGCAGCCGGCTTCATCGTGAGTGGGCACCAGGGAGTCGATGTCAGCGAGGATCACATCGACGATGGGCACCTCCTCCAACAGCTCCTCACTGTCGAGCTTCTGTCAGCGTTCAACACACGACAGTCAGAGTGTCACTGCTAAACTTCTTCTTCTTTTTGCAACCAGTGGAGTCGACCCCTGCTGGTCATTAGAAACACTGCATTTTTAAAGCACTTCTGCACCAGCTTCACCATCAAAACCCATGAATTTGTTTTAAACATTTACATCAATGTTTCCAGCATTGCAATTACAAAAATGGGCAGAGGTCTTAATTACTACCAGAGCTGTGATGGTCCAGTAGGTCTGTCTCTGCTTTGGATTTCTCAACATACCAAGTGGTCTGCATGCACATGTCCATCAAGTGCATATTTGAGAAGCTTCAGCTGGGTATTCGTTTTTAAAAAAGGGCAGCTGAAGTTATTTTTTTTTATACAGGGTTTATTTTTATCTCTACAGTCAGCCAGCTCACCGTTTGTCCCGTGAAGACTGCAGTGAATCCGGCGTGCCTCAGGGACTTCATAGACTTCATGTGGGACATGAGGGTGAGGTCCCTCTCTGGAGGCTTCAGGTGGTGGAACGATGTCACAACTGTAACAAAGGCAAAAGGTCAAGTTTTTAAAATTTGTCAGTATTAATATACATTTCACATGTTTTTTGAACATTGTGGTTATTGTTTTTTTTCATTATAGTGTTACTGTTGATGTGGTCTGTCTGTAATATAAATAATCAGAAAAAAAAGCAAGAGGCTTCCAGTATGTATTTAATCATATAATATATGAATAAATAAACAGTGACAAAATAACATGGCTGATTCATAAATAATGTGTTCGTAATGAAATGCAAATATGTGCTCTCTGTCTGTTGATCACCTGACGAGGCCACCTGGACATGCTGGATGGAGCCCGGGGAGGGTTTCTTTGAAATGGCAGCAGGGGTCAGAGAGGAAGAGGTCACAGGAAGTGGAGAAGGGTGGCGAGGCAGGGGGAGCACCTCCTTCACTGGCTGCTGGGGACACACACACACACACACACACGCAGCAGGGGTGAGCCACGCTTAAAGGGACAGGTCCTCATTTCCTCCTGAGGAGCTTTTATTCCCATGCTGATGTTTTGTGATTTTCTTACCCTTACACATTACAAACATACTGTATCACAACTCCTTATTATTCAATTACATTTTCTGTTTCTTTACAGTATAGTTACAGTGGATACATTTTGGTCTTGCATAGTTTATTCATTGCAGGAAAAGAACAGGTGTGGCTGTTATTATCAATCATGGCTCCTTTCCAGTAATTAGTGATGTTATTAATGACACCTGTGCTGTGTGTGACGGGTTAAAGTCTCCTACTGTTATATCAATCCCTGCACTAATGAGTGGTCACCTTGCTGTTCTCCATGTTGGCTCTGCTCATTCACAGTGGGCGGTTTCAAACCAGCAGGAGCTCCTTTTTCTAAAAAAAAAACACACCAGGAAGAATGATGGCAATATACAGTAACAGCAACCAGGTGAAGTGAGCAAAAGAGAAAAAAGAAAGGCCTGTCCGGGAGAGAAACGTGACACAGAGCATCACAAGGTTTAAACGGGTCCAATGTAATCTTCTAAGAGACTGAGACCCCCTTGATGACACATACACACACACACACACACACACACACACACGCTCAATGTAAAGAACACAGGCCGCGGCTTGTAGTACTTGGATCAAAAACAAGACGTGGTGAAACAGGACCCCGGTCAGTGAAAGTAGCGTAGCCCACACAGAGTGCAGGAGAAAGCGTGTTGGGAGTTTGGAGAGACATGATATCCTGCTTCAGGTAATCTACTGATTCACAAGCAACAATAGTCTCAATACTACAGGAGCAATTACGATGTTTCTTCTAGTTAGATGCCTCGTAAGAAGTTGTATGCCTCGTTAATGGCTTTGAAAATGTTTTATATAGCATGCATTACCTCAAGTTTAAAAGATGTTTGATATTGTTATACTCTATTGTTGTATGTTATAGTTTCTATTGAGTGCATTAACCAATCCTGTGTTTTTAGTCCACCTGTTACTGGCAATGGTTATCAATATACCTGCAACTAAAACATTGCATTGTTTGTCTTGTGTTATTTGCTTGCAACTCATTGCTGTTGCTGTCACACTTAGCTATGACCCCCTTGAAGAAGACATTTTATCTTTATTTAATTTACTGCTTAAAGAAAGGTTCAACTTACAATGCCATGCATCCAAAATACAAATCAGATAATTATTTGTGTTTCGAAAAAAGTTTCACTTCACATTCAAAGTCCTATTGTCACATACCAATATTTCCCCTTTTTTCCCTTGAGTTTAAGATGTTGTACTTTTTCATTCAATCTCACATCACTAGATGTTGCAGCTTATGAATTTCTTTCATGTGTAATAACCTAAATGCTTTAAGCATGCATGCAGTACTTACAGTATGGTCCAAAAACTGTGGAGTTAAAGACAATCTGGCAGTAGACGGATGCTAGGAAAAAAAATGCTGGAAAAATATAATAATTATGGAAAAAGGAATATTAGTTATGTAGAAAGTCCAGAGACCTCTTTCCTCTCGGACAGCCACTACACAGTAAAACCAAGGAGCAGCGCCACCTGGCCCCAAACCTCAGATGGGGGCCCTTCTTAGTGTGCATAATTAAAGAAGTGGGATAGGGTGACCTGCACCTGGAAGTATAGGACAATAGCTCAGTGAATGTATGTAGGAGACAACATACTGTTCCATGGTGAGGTGGGAGTGTGTGCTCATGTTTGGACACCTCCTCAGGAGCTCAGATGGTGTGTGTGTCACACTTATGACACAAGATGACAGGAACACTATGTCCGCGGCTTCGTGTAGCACGAGTTATTGACCTCTTGGGGCACAGAGATTTGGCTTTGGAGCAACATGTAGTTTTGTAATCTAATTACATTGACCAATTCTGCCACCAGCTTCAACTGAATGTTCTGTTGCCATAGCAACCCCTGCTGGCACAGTACCATTGCAGCTAAGCTAATGTTGTTATATCCGCCATTTTTTGGCCAAGCAAACATTGACACACATCTTTTATCTGCTCAGTAAATGCCCTTGTTGTTATACTATCTTTTAGAACTCATTTTAATATACCTTTTTCTGTGGTTGTTTATTTGTTATCAACTTAATGCTGACCTAGCTAGCCTTGCTAGCTCTGGCTAAAATGTGTTGCTAACATTCTAATCGATGCTAACTGTTTATTTACTCTTGGGCTAACAGTAAACAGGGCTAATACATATGGTATGTGTATGATTATAGATTAAGCGTGCTGTTGGCTATATCTTACGTGGACTGCATGTTCATAAGTGATAGGTGATGCATTTCTTTGTTTTTCCTGGCACAAGAGACCATCCAGGTAATTTGACACATTGCTAGTTTACGCTAGGCTACACATTTGTGAATTCAAATTCCTCCCTAGCCTAGCCTACGGTGCTTATTATTTTTTTTACAAAACCATTGGTTAAACTATTTTTTTAATGGTGTTTTATTTGTATGTATATCACTATCATTACATTGGTTGTAATAGTCTACTGATTCAGTTTTTTTACTATTGCTTCCAGTGAAAAATCAGACAAACTTTTATTATTTGGACTTCGAAGTTCTGTTCACTCTGCTGGCATGAAAGTTTGGACTTGACCCTTTCAATCTCTACTACATCGAATTATTTTAACCAGCCTCAGCTCTTTTAGATACATCTTTATTATATACTGAATTGTGATCTTTATCAATAGGTATTCTTGATGATGATTGATAATAATTGAGTAAAGATTGAGCTGTATGCTTTGCCGTTGCTGAAACGTTGTAATAAACCTTCAGCTGTAGTTAAAGTAGCAGTTGTGGACGCTGATTTTATGTCTCTTTGATGGAAGTAAAAAATGTGGTGATAAGTGTCCAAAACATCTTAAGGGGTTCTGAAACAGTCCCTTAGGGTTTACAAAAAGCCCCTAAAATTCATCCCAGCACCGTACCAAGTGCTCAGATTAAGAGGAGCGGGGTCATTAACGGGCGTGGCTGGTGGCCGTATCTGATTCAAACGGCTATTCAAGTCAGGTGCCAATCCAGAGGTAGCATGGCGAGTCTCCTTGCTATCAGCTTAGTCCCTATTTAAAATCCATATTAAAGTAACATCTTGTAAGTTTAGGGACCTAACCCTTTATAATGGACAGCCGGTCCAGTACCTCCTGAATAGGGGTAAACTCAGGATCTAGAAAGTACAAACATTGTGACATCAGGATGACAGCGGGACAGAAGTATGGAAAGAGAAGCGCAGCATGGTTAAATATTCAACATTCATGCCATAGAAAAGACCTTCATTTATCTAACCAAACTCACTGTTCATCAATAGTCTACTGTAACCTCAGTGCCCGATGGGAGGCAGCTGCCCCTCACTCAGTCCGGGCCTTTGTGTCTAGCCCAGTATTTCTGCCTCTGTTATTAGGGGATTAGTCTGACTGGCCTTGTTGCAGCTGAGCACATGGTGAGTACATAATCAATAATGGAAGGCTGCACAAACGCAGAAGGACAGTCTCACACAGGCACATGCACATGTGTTCACCCTCAGCGAAAGTACAAACTGTTATGCAACAGACATGAGGAGACCGATATGTTATGTTACCCCTTTATTCAGGTGCTCGGTCAGCGGGAACACCGTCTCGCCAGGGTCATGTTTTTTTTTCTCTCTTTACGTGGTAAACATGACGAGATGATGGACATTGCTACATCAACTGAGAAACATAATGTGCTCCACAGAAGTAGTCGCACCAACAATGAATAATTTACCTTGTTTTGGTCACTTTTAAGTGAGTACAGGCTGTTCTCAAAAAACCTAGAAGGTCGGGGCACCGTTTAGCTCAGTTGGTAGAGCGGGTGTCCCATGTGCAGAGGCTTCGTCCTCGCTGCAGCGGCCCTGGGTTCGAATCCTGGCCTGGGGCCCTTTGCTGCGTGTCACTCCCCCTCTCTCTCAGCATGTTTCCTGTCTAGTCTTCAGCTGTACTATCAATAAAGCCTTACAAAGGCTAAAAAAAAACAAAAAAAAACCTAGAAGATCAAGATATAAAGATCCCCTCCCAACATCTTTAAAGACATATAAAGACCATCCACGTCCAAACACTTTCACATGTTTATTTGAGATATTTAGAGGTGTTTGATCGATTTTGTTTCGTTCAGACATAGCCACGCGAGCTGTTTTTATGCTAGGCTAAGCTAACTGGCTGCTTGCTGTTGCTTCCGAATCACCATGACAACAGCAGTCACTTCTGGGTGCTCAACTGCTGATTGATTTGCACAGTTTCAGGGTAAACTTAAGCTATAATTTTGTTTAGTATGAATGTACTAGCATTCTCTATCTTACCTAACCCTAAAGATCCAGGTCTATTCGCCTCTCAAGCCTTTGAGTTAACATGTTAAAAGCATAGACTGAACTCAAATCCAATCGTTGTCACAATTTACTGTGAGCTCAATGATTTGATGTAGAGAGAAGCTTATTTTTCAGTTGTATCAGCACAAAAACTTACTAGGTAACACCTAGTAAGCCATGTCACTATTCCAGTTGCTTATGGACGATAATGTTTTCTTGTTGAAAGGGAGGAATAAAAGCAGCCTCAGATCTGGATTTAGGAATTCAATATCGGTTGTTCTAATTCTGTTATTGTAAGGTCAGGCCTTTCTTTGGGCATTGCGCAGACCAAAGACATGAAAATTAAATTTGACAGTTAATAAGATTAAAAGTTATCGTGGAAACAGATTCCTACAGTTGTTAAATCTGAAAAAAAAAAAAAATTGGACTAAGCTATTCATGGCTTTTGTCTTGTAGATGTCAAGACATATCTGCAGCTTGGTGGGACAATATAAGGAAACAGCAGTCCAGCAAGATGACTGATACTGTGCACAATAGTGATGCAAAATTCTAATCATCACAGAAGCTAACGCAAACATCTACTCGTCCTTCTCCCATAATATAAGGTTTACTGCAAATGGTGTATAATAAGAAAGGTGAACAAAAATGGATAAAGAAGACAATAATAATACACATCACACTAAGACGTTTCAACACTCATTTATTTATTCACCTTATTTTTTTCTTGACAACTTTTGTTACGTGTCCACAGACATGAGAAAGAACTCCAGAACACTCAAAAGATAAACGTGAGCACTGAGATTAAGACTTCATCACAGGCTTGGACCTGTTTCTGCCTCTGTCAAGCAGCTCCGAGCAAAAGAGCAGACCTTGGGATATTCAACCCGATCCACAGCGGCCACCTCACCCACACTGAGCTGAAATGTGCAAAAACTGATCCCAGATCAGCTCTCTTTACTCCGAGGTGACACTTGACGAAGCAGCAGGCCTAGTTATTCTTATTCATCATGGTATACAGAGGAAGAGAGAGTTAATATCATCTGTGTGATGAGACCCAACACAGAAAATCTCCATTTATATACAAGACAGAGCCAAGAGGAAGGTTTCCAGTTAGTCATTACAAGGATCATGAATGACAATACTTTACAAGAAGCACTTTAGGGGGGAGATAAGCTGTTGTCATTAGCAAAGGGTAAGGCAGGAGAGAGGGACAGAGTACAGCAGAAGATAAGTGGACCTGCATGCATCGATCCAGAGCTATGACAGTTAAAAAGCGGCCAAATATAAAATAATCAACTCATTTACCTTTCAACGATTATTGGCCGGTGCACTAAAACTGTCTCACAAAGTGTTTGTTCCTTAACATGATACCCTGAACTATGAGGGCTGGAAGCAGTGCAAGTCATCCGCCAGTTTTAAACTAAAACAAATCAATGCAATTTGGTGCAGCGAGTTTGTTGGTGGTTTGATTGCTGAAGCAAAAATGACACAGTCTCAGATATATAACCTTCTCCTCCCGTCAGGACAGGGCTGTAAAATGTTTTTTAAACACGAGCCAGTCTTTTCCATACATTCTTAAAAACATCACCATATAAAATCATAGTAAATAAAGATGCTTTGTGCATGAGTGCAATATATTATAACATAATCCATCCTCCAAAACTTTATAAATAAAACTTTCCTTTGTCTTCTGTTCCAGCAGACAACACACAGTATATATCTTTGAGCTTTTTACAAAACAATTTAAGTTGATTATACCAAGATGACCCAAAACATTCAGGATTAAATGCCAGAATCCCATTAAACTCTATGATAACAGACATAATATAATTTTAAAAATCACAGAAGCAAAAAAGTACAAACAAAACTGAAGTGAAATGTGAAATAAAGTATCAGGCTGCATTGCTCAACAGGTTGGCTGGCCCGTGGCGTACAACAGTCCTCAACACTTTCTGTTGACTGATTATAAGTCAGGCTGATTGTTGAAAGCTGATCATTACCAGTCAGACACGAAACAGGAAGGAAAGGAAAAATGGTGAAGACAAAATGGTTGGCTGACCATGTCTGTGGTAGAAGATGTTCTTACAGATGACACCCTCTCAAATTCAGATAATACAACACAAATTCAGCAGGATATTATTATTAATATTATTGATTTACCATCATTACCTAACACTTGGGGTCATCTTGGTATAGTGCAAAATAACATATTGCAGGTAAAATAAACTAGAAACCATCCCTGAACATAAAAGTCAGCACCAAGCTCATCATACTGTACTGGTTTCCGACACGAGCATCAGGCTGTCAAATATCTAGCAGCTACAGTACAAAAGCTAAGAGGGGGGAGGGGCATTGCTTTTACTGTAAAATGCAACATTTACGGTCAATGATAATGAG
Organism: Spondyliosoma cantharus; assembly: GCA_900302685.1. Lineage (NCBI taxonomy): Eukaryota > Metazoa > Chordata > Actinopteri > Spariformes > Sparidae > Spondyliosoma > Spondyliosoma cantharus. The sequence goes on from OMLP01030442.1 coordinate 52,198, forward strand.
ATATACGCTGTACTCTACTGTAACAGGCTGTACCAACATACTATTATAGCATCATTGATAATATTCACTCTCCAAAACATTAATGTAGATCATCGATATGAAAAAAAAGCATCTAGTTTAACTCTACATAAAAGCTTAATCCTGGACACATGTGACTAACTTCAGTGACAACGATGGAGGAGGGAGAGAAGAAAAAGAGGTGAAGAAAGGGAGGCACTATCTGGTGCATGGACAACGCTCTTGCCCGCTCAAAGCAACTGCCTTCGACAGATTACAGGTCCATGGTCAGTCACAACTTTCTATTTAGCTACTAGACAAGACTTTAAAAGTAAACTTTAATGCGGCAACTCGGCTGACCCACAACGGACAGAACAAGTGCTCCTTTGCTTAAAGTAAAACCACCAATCTACAGTACAGCTGTCCTCCTGGTGTATTTATCATGTAAAACATCTTAGGTCAATTTAGGTGTCATTGATAAGTTTGTAGAAACAGTTTGGGAAATTCTTCTGTGCATTCTTGCCAAAAGTTACATGTGGAGGTTACGAATATAACCAGTGTTCCCCGAGGGAGGAAAAGTCAGTGCAGCACATCAGTAATGGGACTGTGTCTAGTCTAGCATAAAGACTGTAGGCGGTGAGAGCTAGCCTGGCTACCAGCACCTCTGAAGCTCAGTAAGGCATTGAATGTCATTTGGATCAAAAAATTATATATATGTTGTTTATTTTAAGTGACATCAAGGCCGTAGAAATTTGAGTCAAAATTGGGGTCACTTTGGGGGGCCCCAATTTACAAGGGGGTGCCCCAAGACAAAAAATCTAACTTTGTTGCCATTTAAAAAAAATAAAAAATAATTTACACATTGGTCAACCTTTTGTAATTCTAATTATTGTTTTTACAATAATGTCAAATAGTGTATTGTAGTGTATTTCACTGCTGTTGTTCCTTTTTCCCTTTCCTTGTCTCATTGTACATGATGGTAAAGATTAGAGCTGAGGGATGCAGGTATCGTTACCAAGGTTGAGTGAATTGTCATTTTTATTTACATATTTACAAGTTAACTTTGGTGCAACAGCTTTTTTCTGGGGTACGGCAACACCACTTGTACAAACCACACGCAGAACTGCAGTACACTGTACGTTTAGGTACTGCATGGCACGTTTTTCAATTTCTGTTTCTATTTGATATATATGGGGAAACATTGCGAGCATATTCGAATTTACATTAGAATTAGTTAGTGGTGCTGGTATGCCGGGATTGTTACCTGTGGACAGAACCAGGCTAGCAGTTTCCATTTGTTTCCAGTCATTATGCTAAGCTAACCCAAATGGCTGCTAGTTCTCGGCAAGAAAGAGATCACCTTTATTTCCCAAAATGTCAAACTATTCCTTTGACATCCCAAATATCTGTTAATGCAACTGTACAAGTGGACAATGATTTGAAAGATTTAAAACAACAAAATAAAGCTTTGGTAAGAACAAATGTGTGAATGTGAGATACAACACATCAACTCAATAAAGACAATAAAGTGCCATGCAACATAAGTGGTCAGTGGTCCTGTCACAATAAATAACAGTGCCGAGAACGCTAGCAACAATAAATAACGATATTCTTTGTGGTTCTAAGCACAAGGGATCATGTTAAAAAAAAGGCAAGGACACGAGCCATCTCTCCTGATAATGGATTATTTCGCCTCAGTGTGGTCAACGAACTAATTTAGAAAAGTAAACGACACTAACAACAACTCACCCTTTTGTCCTAACAAATCCCTCATGCTACTTCAAAGTTGAAACGGCTGATCTGTTCTTCATCTGAAACCTCTGCAGTGAAACAAATACTCTATGCTGTGTAGAGCACCAAGCCAATCCGAACTGAGGTAATGCACAGTATATGATGGATACATGTGGAGCTATTGTCATCTTTCCTCCTCATCTGATGGCGTTATTCAGAAATACGTGAATGGCTGATTCAAACCGGGGACTTATTCTCAGCTACTGTGATGAAGAAGGGACTTGAACTTCTGGTAACTATACACATGAAACTGGTAGCCTCGCAGATTTCTACATGGAAACTAATCAAAACTAGTCCCAATGCCCAGCACAGGTAAGTATATTAACAGGTTCGGGTGGTTAGTTTGTCTTAGGTTTCTTCTAAAGGTCAGGGGGGAATCACACCATGCAGGGTTTTCAAGTGGTGGCTGCAAAAACAGAGTAAAGACGGTTTCGTTGGGTTTTTTCGGGATGAGCGATCGAGTGATGTTTGGGACTGGGACAGTCGTCATATACAAGGTTATTTAAATGGTTGTATAATGTTTATATGGTCTATGTTCATTAGAGCAGGATGGTAAGTGGAGCTTTTAGATTGTATTGTTTTGTTTGTTTGCTTGTTTTCCATCGAACCGGTTCACTTCTCACATCCTCTGCGCAGCGGGGGCCGACTGGACCGACTTTCTCCGGGAGAGCTTTGACCTGAGGAGAGGAGATCAGAGACAGAAGACGAAAACTTGTTTCTTAAAATCAAGTAAAATAAACATTGCAATGGTGTTTTTATTGCAACTAATAACTAGCAACTGTAGACGACAATAAAGGAAGGAGAAGCACTTTTACAGACAACTATGGGACCTGTGAAATTGTTACTGCAGTTACTTTTAAAATATTGGATAATCTGTGTTGCTGAGCAGTTTGTCCAGGATCATGTGTGATTATGTTGTGCTATATTGGATTTCCCCTTCATCTTCTATTTTTACCTGATGGTGCCGGCTAACAGTGGGTTGAAAGCGTACAGCCAGTCGTGCATCTCTTTATCATTGGTGGCTTGTAGCAGTATGCCACGATGCTCGGTGCACACAGCAAACGTGTTGGGAGTCTGGAGACGTGAAATAGTAAAAAACAAGTTCAATCGGGTCATTTATTCAAAAAAAGAAGTGTTATTATTGAACCGAAGCTCGGTCATACCCGCAGTAGGGTCTGTTTGTCTTCACTGTATTCCACCTTCGCAGACGACAGGTTGATGACGGCTCTCTCAACGCTGTCCCTCTCGCTGCGGTACAGGTAGACGTAGGGCCGGCGCACCACCACGTAGCGCTTCACCCAGCCGCTGGTGTGGGGCTCCAGGAAGTGCAGGTAGCCTTTCTTTGACACAATGGGGCTGCAATCAGATACAGAAATACTAATGTTAAGAAAAAAACTCACACAACCTTTCTTTATTGTTCCAAACAGTTCACAGTTTATTGATAAAATGTTTAACCACAGTGACTGAGGATTAATCATTGTGTGTGGTCTGACCTGACACGAATCTCCTGGATGTCGGGAACAAAGGTGCATCCTCTGAGAGCTTTCTTTCTGTCCACTGGGCTGTACGGGTCCAGATCTGGTGTCGAGGCTCCGGAACTGGGTTCAGCGTGTCTACACAACATAGATCAAGAGTTTATAATGTGACAAAAGGAACATGGGTTAACTAATCCATTGCTTGATGCCAACAATGAGTGACTGTACTGTTTTACTTGACTGCATTCAGTTAAGGGCTTCAGTTACAGGCAGGATTGGGTGTTAACAGATTACATATAATTGGGATTATGTAATCAGATTATGAAAAATAAATGACAACCCAGATTATGTTTGAAAAATATGTACAGTTACAGCTACATTGTCATATAAATATGAGAACATGTGTTCTTCTGAATATTAAAGTAGGTTAGTCGTCTAACCAGTTTTATTAATGGTGACTTCACTAACATTTGATTTTTTGTTTGTCTTTATAGGATAATAATGGAGTTTTTATTTTTTATATTTACA
>OMLP01030442.1:56019-75160 GCA_900302685.1 Spondyliosoma cantharus
CTCTTGCATTACAAGACCAAATACCTCCATAAGGACTTTGATTTCAAGAGAGGGAGCAAGAACAACTTACAATGTAGAAACAGCATTCAACATGTTGTATCATGCTGGAGAATACACACAGTACATCTACAGGTTGGAGCAGTACTGTTTATGTAAAGGTAAAGGTTAAAAATTATCATTTTATTTCTATTAAAAACATTTAGAAGTATTTGTGGAACTCTGTGGAATTTTTGTGGCTCAATTCAATTTTTTGGTATAAGGTGAAATATGTTTAATGTTTGATTTCGAAGTAATGATAGTGTAACCCCAAAGTATTCAGATTAGATTACAGTCATTTGTCAAATGGAGTACATCCCTAATTACTATCCAAAAATGCCACATAATTTGTAATCATGCACTGATTTCAATTCAAAGTAATCCGACCCATCCCTGGTTATTTATTACATTTAATTCAAAACATTACCAATTTGTACAATGTGACAAATTATGATAAATTAAACTACCTAGTAGTTAGAAATGGTCTCCGTGTTTATTAAAATACTGCTTTTATGTTACTGCATCAGCACTAATAACCCAATAACATTCACAATACATCAAGCTGATCTGTTTTATTTGATATCTCAAGTATATTTTGCTGATTTCACATTGTGATATTGCTACTTAAGTAAATTATTTGAATCACTCGCACCACGGCCAACCTTCTCATGCATATGTTTGCTTTGTGACGATGTCACCAACTGGAACCATTCATGAGTCATTTAGCATATCAGAAGCATGTTTTATATACCTATGACGGCATCCTACTTTTCCTGGAAAGAAATTGACAGAGGCGGCAACAACAATGGTTTGAGAAAGGAAGCTTAGATGTTTTGGGGCTGCAAAGCAAAAACCATCTACTGGTTTAAGGAAGAAGGCACTGGTATCAACAGACACGTGCAGATTATCTAATATAACATGAAACAAGGTATCTCAAACCTGACAGATCTCTACGTTGAATTACAGGGATACTACGATGAGTGCCAGCATTGGAATCACATACCTGATGTCATAATGTCCCTCGACCAGTGAGGGGCAGGTAGAGGACGGGGTGAGCGTGCTCAGAGACGAGGAGGAGTCTCTCATTAGCGACGCCGACATCTCAGAAAGCTAAAACACACACAGCCACACACGGAGACACATTCACAACAAACCACGCGTGGAGTAGCACACGCAGACACACACACACACACACACACAAGACCAGAGGGACGGATACAGATACAGACAAAACAAACCGGCAAACAATTAAGCACGTACGACACAGACATGCATTCAGAGAACAATTCAATCAGACAATTTCTAGCAATGTAATAGTAGAACCATCCCTGTACCATTATAATATAAATCCTAATTATCTAAGAGCCCCTCGCTGATTAATATGTTAAAGAGGTCATGCAGGAGTAACGTTGGGTTAGTGGGAGCCTCGCAGGGTCTAAAGTGGAGGGATGAGGGTGGGTAAAGGGGGAAAAGAGACGCTAAATCAATTTAAGGTATGAGATATGGATGCGCTGGTTGCGGCAGACAGAGTGAAGCAGTAGACCTCAGTAGAGTCAATATTGTCTCTCATCCAGCCGGTTCAAACGAAGTCTAGGAATAATGTTTTACTCATGTCTACTGAGTGGTTAATAAGACAGGAGACAGAAGATGGGACAAGGAAGAAAGAAATGTAAAAAAAAAAAAAGAAGAGGAATCTGTGCAGGAAAAAATGATTGAATAATGAAAGAATGCAGTGGCAGAGAAAGGTTGAAGTGCGGGGGCTTTAATATTTTTGCGGTAAAGGTTCAGAAGGATTAACGGGCCGGGTTAGAGGGCCTAGGCTGGGGCTCACCTTGCTCTCACTGGCACTGCTGCTCACCTGGCTGTACTCCCTGTTGAAGGTGTGCATCAGAAGACGCAGACACTGGAAAGAAGAAAGTGAAAGACCTTTTTCAGACGACGTTACTTAAACTCTGCATCGGATCAAAACAATTTTAAAAAGAATGGTTCAACTGAGCTGAAGCGCTGGAGGGCCTCAGAGAGCAGCGGTCACCTTGGCAGCCAGCTCCCTCTGCCTCTGGTTGGGGCTGTCGAGGGCAGGGCTGCTGCCGGGACTGTGGCTGAGGACAGGGCTCTTTGCAAAGTCGCTGATGTCGCTGCTCTTGTAGAGCGCTTCCTGTCCTGCCTGCAGAGTCGCCTCCAGCTTCTCCCTCAGCAGCAGGTAGTGCCTGGTCTTCTCCACCTAAAAACACCAAGCAGGTACAAATGTAACGTCGGCTGTTGTGGTCCGAAAAGGCTCGAAGGGAGTTTGATTGGGACTGTTGACATTTCAAGTAGGTTGTAGAGAAGATTACTAGATTAGATCACCTCCTGCAGTAAACTGAGTTTCTCCAGCTCCCACTGGTGGTCCAGGATGAGGCTGTCACTGCGAGGCCTCCATCCAGCCAGGTTCTCCTCACCCCGGACGTACGCCACAGAGGTGTCCAGCACGCGCCTGCGGCGACGCTGCATGCCTGAACAAAGGTAAGAAAAAGAAATGCTTTAAAAAATACAAACAAAGGGAAGTATTTGTTGTTTTCACTGATTATTTTCTTTGATTTCAGTGTCACCTGGACTTCCATTGTCCGCCACGTGGCAGAGGGTGACTTCATACACTCCGGTGACGCGGTTACTGAGAAGGAAAGGAAAGACGTTTCAAGTGTTGAGAAGTGAGACGTAATTAATGAAACTCCCAACACATTTCTGACTCTGTGAATCCATAACTGTGTACCTCTCAGAGGGCCGGAGGCAGCCGGTGCTGAAGAGGTTTCTAATGGAGCGAGAGGCCGGCAGCTTCGCGTCACGGGAATAAAACACCATGCAGAAGTCTTTGGTGATCACTGTTGGCTGAGTGCAGTTCTCCATCTAGGTAAAACACATCAGACAGTGACAATCAGCCCATCTAGCATCTGATTATGATGGGGATGAAGGAAGGCCAAATTAAATAAAACGAAAGTCGCTAGCATCACATGTCGTCTCCAGTACCTCTAGATAAGCAGAGAGGGTGATGTAGATCTTCTCTCCATAGGGAGTGACTCTGTTCAGCAGCAGAGAGTTGTGCATCGAGCTGTCCCACGCTGCCTCAAATCGGTAGAAAGTTCTGCAGCGCGAGAAACACAAATGTCATCATCCGTCCGCACGATTTTTAAGAGAAGAGTCAACTTTATGAAAATCCTAAGAGCAAATGGACTCGTTGTTATCAGAAATAAATATAAAAAAGGCAAAAAAGTGATCGTTAGTTTATACCTATGATCAACTCCCAAGGAGACGCTGCCGTTAACAAAGAATAAAGAGAAACAGGACACGAGTTAGAAACTTTTAACTGCAGCTGTTAAAAGTTTGAACTCAGCAAATAATACTGATCAGTGCAAGCTGAAAAAGGTATTGAAGGTGGGGCTGGGCAATATGGCCTGAAAAATAATATTACGTTATCCACAAGCAAGATCTGGATATACAATACAGTTGTCCATATTTTAAAAATCTCCTATAAAGAATTTCATAAATGCTAGGACCTGATACAGATGTTGCGACAATATTGTACGGAGGACTAATGGTACTTTCATAATAACACAATTAGTTGATGAATAATCATCAATAATGTTGATATAATGACTAAGTGGGTAAAGACTAGTATTAGAACAAGAAGAACAACAACACTTATAATACACTAACAATATAATATATCCTATATACAGTATATTACCCAGCCCTGATTAAAGGCAAACAATATTCTATAAAAAGCACATTGAAGCGATGTTAAATTTGCTAAACAAAGCAACTGATATATCATAATGAAGCAGAAATGCATAAAAGCAATGTAAAAAGAAAATAATTAAAAAAACAGAAAAATATTTTTGTGGAAAAAAAGGAAAGAAAAAATAATAAATAAATAAACAAAAACAACAAACAAAAAATTAATAGATTAATACTGAAAATCTAAAATCAAATCAGAAAGTAAATAAATAAGGTAATTAATTAATTAATTAACGGCAAATAAATACAGAAGCGTTTAAAAACAAAAATCTACATCAATCTGCGTAAGAGTTTAGAAATTAATTCATGCCTGTGTTATTTTTTTAAATATAATTTTTGGTTTATTTAAGGGCAATATTGATTCATTCATTAATTTATTCAGTATTTTTTTTATGTTGGCGGTTTTAATCCTCCATACAGATTTTTTCCTGCACAGGTTTGTGAAGACATTGAAAGAAGACAGCTGGTAATAAACAGACAGAGAAGTAAATTAATACTCAGTCTCAGAGTCATACTTGTCGTTGTGTTTTGGCCAGAAGTATCCGGAAGACAGGATGTTGAGGGACAGGATGTTTGGGTCTATGATGGTCTCATCGGCCTCTGGTGTGTTTCGAATGCGACCTGAAGTCAAACGAGTCACGATGAAAGAGGAAATATCCCTCTATAGATTTCTTCCCACTAAAGTCAAACCATCTTGGCCAAACATGTGTTTGAAACGTCTTTATTACTCACCGATAACCAGCTCCTTCACCTCTTTCCACTCGATGTCATTTCCTGTTTCGTGAGCGATGGTGACTGTGATCCTCCTCTGAATGCCCTGTGGAGTCGAGAGAGTAGACGGTGAATAAACCTTTTTGTTTCCGGTGGTGAAGATGAAAAATATATTAAACTACAACACAGACACAAGAAACATCTGGAAACATGATTTGTCAGACCTGATGTAAGAGGAACGTGCCGTGGCAGGGCATCCCGCCTCTGTGGTCGACAACAGCTGGGATGTAGCTAGAAACAGGGAAACAATCAGCACATTAAAAGTTAATCTTCAATTCTTTAGAATCCCTTGGATTAACTGCAGAAACAGACAACGTTTTTTGTGTGCACGTGATCTTTCCGCGTGCCTCGCTTTGCACTACAAAGTGGAAACAAGGACTCACTCTCCGTTAGCTTCCAGCTCGCAGATCTCAAAGAAGGCCATGAGGTCGTATTTGGCGTGACAGGGTCCCGCGGTGGAGCGAGTCAGGGTGCTGAGCTTTGTGGCCGGCACTGGAGGAAAGAAGAGCGGGCAGACGAATGAGTGACAGAGTAAACGAGACTGTACTAAACTGAGCTCAAGGGTAACTGGTGGTTAAATAAAAAAATAAAGGAATAATTAGCATCTGGTGGATATGTCAGTGCTAACCTGGTTTGGATAAGGGCATCACCCTGGGGAACTGCCTCCTGGAAGGTCTCAGCGGACTGCAAGGCAAAGAAACGAAAAACGTGAGGAAAGTTTCTTACCATCTGAAACTGACACCTGGCAATGACTAATCGTAGGAAATTAAACGTTAAATTTCTCCCTGACCTGATCAGGTCTTTGCAGAGCGGAGGGAAGGGCTGTTTCTGATAGTGACCGAACACCTCGAAGACGATGGGCTGAGTCTTGATGTACTCCACGAAGGACTTGGTCACCTCCACTGTGATCTAACAGAGAAGAGAGGAAATACTTTGAAAGACAAGTACATATATTTCAGTAGCAGTAATGATTAGTATTTGTTGATAATGGATCTAAATATGCAGCTCAGTGTTTACATTTTGAACATGGTAGAAGCCCAGCGGAGGTCCTCTCCCTGTGTTCTTCAGCGGCTCGGTGGAGAAAGCTTCGTCGTGGCGGTGGATGAAGCTGAAAAATGTGAGATCAGCCAACATTTGAATACATACTGTTGTAAATTAGAAAATGGAGTCGATCTTGTGTGGCATTTCAAAGTACAATCTGGTGATTACATTTGTTTATTGTGGTATTTTTTTTCCCAGCAGATCATCTCGAGCCAAAACAATTTACCGTAATATGAGCTTTTAACAGCAACATATGGTAAAGAGGTGTCAATATGCCGTTATTATCTAAGTGTAGAAAGTTGAACTGCATGAATAATTTCACAGATTTTATTTGGATTGGATTGGATTTATTAGATGTTTCACTGAAGAAAGAGATTACCGACGAAAACAAGGGTTGGAACTGTGTCTCAAATCAACATTATCCAGGACTTTGGAGCTTGAACTCACTTGAACTGGCAGAAGATGTCGGCGTACTCGGCCGAGATGCTGGAGGCCTGCAGGACGGTGACTCTGAAGGTGAAGGTGCTCCCGATCTTCAGGTGCGACAGAGCTTTCTCCGGGGAGAGGTCCAGAGGAAGGTCCAGACCCAGACCTGTACTCTTGTCTGGGCTTTGGGGAGCTTCGATGGCTTCATGGAAGAAAAAAAACTGATAATTTAGATAATTATCCTATTTATTTAAGGAATTACAACAACTAGTGTACCATTAACTTTAGCTGGGCAACTTCAAAATATACTTTTAACTTAGAAGAAGGACACTGATTTTGGTTGCTTATCAACAAATATATAATAAGTAGGAGCCAACACTATGCTTCAAAAATTCATCTAAATGTGGCCTTAAGTTCTTCATGTCTTAGATCTTTATAAATTGTGAAAATTGGGGGTCTTTGGAGATTGACTCGCCTTGGATGTCGCCGCTTTCTGTCTCCTCACCTGGACAGGTGTTGTTGTTGACTTCATCGGCAGAGATTCCAATGTCCGAGTTCTGTCCTTCTCCCTCCACGATTCGCAGCTCCTCCTGGGAGGTGTTGGAGTGTGAGAGACCACCGGGACAGGACTCGGTCTGGAACTGAAGTAAGGCGGTAAAACAGCCGGCTTTATGATTAGAGAAACTTTGATCTATTTGTGTTCATCAAAAACATGAACATGCAACACATTTATATCTGACGTTTAGTGGTCATAACTGGACACTTTCGGATGGTACCAGCACAAGTCACTGGCCCAGTCGTACCTTCTCAAACTGTTTGTCTTCAAAGGAGATCTTGGCAGTGCCTGACTGCCTCACGCCAGAGCCATAATCAGGGGCCTCTTCATCGGCTGAAGTGAGACAAAACAAGAGAAAAGAGATGTTAAACAATCTTCACAATGAGTCTTAAGGCAAAATAAGTAAAAATGAGAGTAGCCGCAATGCCACGATGAGACTATTTGTACCTGAGATGGCCTGCACAGCCACTCGGAGGAAGCCTTTCACCTCTCCTTTCTCACTGACGATGGCCACGCGATGCACCAGGGGCACCGGGTACAGCAGGTTACTCAGGTACACAAAAGCCCTGAGGGAGTAGGAGGATGTGATCAAAGCGACTATTGGGCGACAAAAGAGCCGGATTTAAATCGAAATCAATATCAGTGTTTAGTTGGTGACGAACCTGCCGACCAGACGGAACCAGGGGAAGCGGTCGTAGAAGGGGTCGCCTCCGGTCAGAGCGTGGTCACAGTCCTCCACAGCACTGCTGGGGAGCTCTGCAGCACGGTCGTACATTTCTCTCATCAGGTCCAGCCTCTGCCTGCAGGGGGCAGTATAACAGGAGGAAAAAAACTTACTAAGGGCCGACATGTCTTCCGTGTATGTGCTGATGCATGGATCAAAAGCGGATATACAGACTGAGCTGGAATAAAAACACTTATCATAGTTGACAGAACCACCGCACCTGAGTTTCTCCAGAGTCCAGTAATGTGTGGCTCCGTTCTTTTGATCTTGCACTTCGACGGCAACGATGGTTCGAGGGAAAGGTCGTCTCTCCCTCTCTTTGGCCACACAGGGTGGCAGCAGGTCGGGGGGCAGGGGAGAGTAGAGAGTGTCGGTCAACAGGACGAACTGGAACTGCACCTGTGGACGACGCGAGAAACAAGACATGAGGGACTGCTTGTTTTATATCCTCCTGCATCCTGTCTGCAGGAACTGAAGGAGAGGAGGGAGCAGCAGGTCTGACGTGGTAACATTTTCCCTCAATAAAACCGAAAATATGCAGCATCTAAGTCAGAGCTTGATCTTCTGCTCCTTGTAATACAGGCAGCTTGGAGGGCTCATCAAAAACCGAGAGAGACGCGAAGCAGTGGAAGTTAATTTTGGCCTGAAGCAAGTCAAAAATTATGCTTTGTCATTTCTGCCTTCTGCTGCACCAATTTTACATTCAGTGTGCAGCACTGTGTATTACGTTATGATGACTCACTGGAAGACAATCAAGTGAGACAGACTCACTCTGATGCAAATCCAGTTAACCTCAGTTTCTGTCAATGGCCACTGACAGACACTTTTTAATCTGCACTCTGCCTGCAGTCTGGGCTGAAGAGCTAACTCCTCATGAAAATGGTGAGAAATGTGCACTCTGACTTGAAAAAAAAAGATTATTCTCATCTAGATAACAGGGATAACACCAAGGAAACAACAAAAGACAGACTTTAGACAACCTTAAGGCTTTGACGACAAAATGGAAGTAGGTTTGGATGATGTTATTTAGAAAAAAATCTGTTTTGTGTTTATCTAAAACACAATCTCGCAGTGCTGAGTTACCTTTTTCTTCAGCTCCACACTGATGGCATTAGCCTCTTTGAGGAAGATGGCGTTGCCCCAAAGTAGATCCCTGAGAGAGGTGAACTGGTAGAAACGCCATTTTCTGAACGCCCACAGAGCCAACTCAGTCTCACGCTCCGTCCACGGCACTGGAGGGCACAACACAGGGGGCATGTGTGAATACATTTTGACCAGGAAACAAAAGAGCCGCCTGATTCAGACAATTGTGACGGTAAAAAGTGACAGTATCACCTTCCTCCTCAGGCTCCTCTTCTTCCTCAGGAGACTCCAGGTACCGAGAGTCGACTTGTCTCTGAAGAGCTTCCAGTTTGCTCTCGTAGTCCTGAAAGAAGACACAAGATTTAGATCAAAACAGGCGCGTTTGAACTGGTAAATTAAATGATGAGCGTCTCTATTAAATGCAGCTCGCACTCACCAGCCTCTGCTGTTCAAGCAGGTTACTGGCTTCTTCTCTTTCTTTGCGGTACTGATCTTCGAGCTCCTGAAGCCTGAAAGGGATTCAAAACTATACGTTAAAACAGTACTATAACCAAATATCAGTGAATAGTAACAGAATACAGTGAAGCCAATAATCATCATCAACTCAGCCTCTTCTCCGCACACCTCTGCTCCATCTCCTGCTTCATGTCGATGCCTTGTTTCTCCAGCAGCTCCCTCTGAGCGAAGGCCCAGTCGACCGGCTCCACCGGCGTCTCGGCGCACGGCGTCCTCTCTCGCTCCAGACGAGCCTGCTCTGGATCGTTGAAGCGGAACACGTGGCTCTTCCCCATGATGATGCGGTTCCCTAGAAAGTCGAATGGAAACTTGGTTCAAGGTTCAAAAACTAAACTACAGGTTAAACCTGATTAAATGTTCGTATTGATGATCTTGCGTTTTCCTCCTGATACATGTAATGCTCTGCCTCTAGACACAGTTACTTTACGTTCTCTAACAAACGTGTATAAAGCGTCAAACATACCAGAGCGCAAAACAATAGGAGAGGTCACTCTCTTCCCGTTGACGTACGTCTCTGTCCCCTCACATGGCTCCAGGATGACACATCCTGTTCAAGACAAGATTATACAGCTATAACAACAAAGCATTTGATAAATATACAATATAAACCATGGCTCTCTTATTGTTCAACGTGTATATATATGTTCCGTTTATGTAACACTGTCATTTGGCACTGGCATCCTTTACCTTCTCCCTGAGGGCCTGTGGTGCTGCTGAAGGTGCAGTGTTCATCTTTGATAAAATGGCCGCTGAGAACAATGTCCTGGCGACTCTTGGCATTCTCACGGCCGACCCTGAGGGAAGATAAGATAATCCATTTGAGTCTCAGAAAACAGCACGATATCCGGAATAAATCTTCAAATGTAAAACCTTACTTGGTGGTGCCGTCTTTGATGTAGTACAGCAGACACTCCGACATCAGCGGGTCTTCGTTCAGGTTCACCAGATGAGGGGTCTGAAAGGGCGACCGCGACAAATACGGTTGGGTGTTTGCGCGATTTCAGATAAATGTAAATATCGCGCAACAGTGAAGCGCGTCTCACCTTTTTCGGGGAAAAGACGCCCAGAGTGCCTCCATCTTCTCTCATGGCGACACCCATCTCAGCCAGCAGTGCCTCTCTGCAGGAGGCATTCACGCAGTTAACGCCAGAACGTATCATTTACAGAGAAAAATAAGGTGAAAATTGTTCAAAAAGGGATCATTTAAATATATTTTGCCTTTGACGTTAATTCTACCGTTGTTAATTTTAACACCCAAAGTTCAACCCACAGGATACTCAAACCATGTCATTAATTTATTGTGTTTATACTTCAGTAAAAAGAAGGAAGTAGTCTGACGTCCAACACCGTAACACGTTCTATAAATAGGTAGACTCACCCTTAAAGGCAAGAGAGTATTAAAAGGCTAAAAACATTGTTAATTACTTGGAGGAGATTCATCTGATCGAACGCGATGACACCATGACTCATCCATGATTGTGTCTGACCTACCTGTCCATACGGATGGCCTCAGTTCGCCGCAGCTTCTCCTCCCATGTCTCATTGAGCTCCGCGATGATTTTCTCGGTTTCCTGTCGGCAAAATTAAGATTTAAACTTGAGCGCACTCAAATCGGAATCATTGACTTTGCTCCGTCTTGGAATTTTATGAGCCTCTCCCACCACGTTGCTACGATTTCCTCATCCAAACTCACCTCACTTCTGTCTACAAGCACATATCGAACCTCCCCACAAGTAACAATTTCACCATCGCCCTTCCTACCTTGAGCCTCTCGATGGCCTCCTCGCTGGCCGGGCTGAAGATGCGGTCGTGGAGGTTGGCGATGGACCCGGCGCGGCTGGACAGGGCCGAGAGCGAGGGCGAGGGACTCATTCCTGTCATGGCATTGGACACTGCGGAGAGATCACCCCTTTGATTGACAGCCTGGCGATTATTCACAAAATTCTTGTAATCGCACAGGTCTGCCAGAGAGAGAGGCGTCGCATGGGAAGTGAGCAAAGGAAAGAAGGAAGGAAGGACAGACGGACGGACGGAAGGTAGGAAGCAGACGCCGGGTAATTCAGGAGAGACATCGGGGATTGAGAGGAACACGCGGAGAAACAGATAAGAAGGAGGAGGAAAAAAACAAGGGAACAACGGGGAGGAGTACAAAAAAAAAAAAGAAGAGAAAGCTCAAATAATGGATCAAAGAAGCAGAGGTCATTTGCTTTACCAAAGCCATCGCAGACGGAGACAAAAGAGCAACTCAAACTGAGAGAGAGAGCACAGAATGCCAAATTCTTCTCTGACGCTGAAAAGTACATGTGGACGACAAGCTCGCAAGCATGAGAATGTTTCGAGAAAGAAAATCAACGATATATCCATCACTACAATGCATGACGGTCAAATACAGCCTAATGTGTTGTCTTTTTGTCTTATGTGTTGCATGTCCTGATGTTTTCCAGCCTCTCAGCGTCTGACTCATAGCTTCAATCAGCTCCACACACAGAGAACCAAAATGGCGTCCTCCCAGTCAGTCCTTTCTTCCATGATCACTGATCAGCTGGCTTTGACTCTGTCTGCTTCGGATTCTTAATGAACCACGGGATCAGCCAATTTAGAGTTTTTCTTTTTTTTTGAGTTAATGATGACGAAAGTATTTTAGAAGGCTGAGAGAGAAAAAACACACATCTTGCCATGGAAACCAGAACTAAAGGAAAGAAAGAAGGAGGCCATTTTGCAGAATTCCTGATAAAAAGTAACTCACAGCAACAAGGTTTCAACTCTGATTATATTTTTTGTGTTGCTAGAAGAATCATGTTGGTTTTAAAATATCTTTCACTTGATTTGAGTCTGGTCTGAACGCTAATGTCTTCATTTACGGTCTCTTGTCAGTTCGGTCTCTGGTGTGGCAAGAGAGGAAGAAGGCCGGCTCGGGATTCATTTCTATTAGTTGCAAAGCGCAGGCTCACTCGAGTTATACACACATTTCAAACCAGTGATGACGGGGCCGGTGCAGCGATACGCTGATAGGACAGAGGAGAGAAGAGAATGAGCGTGAGCGACACCCACACTCCCAAGTTACACCATCATCCTCTGTCTGACACGTACGGTCAGAATATGAGCTGCACACAAGACGTCTAAATTCAGGTTGTGCGTGCATGTGGATATACGAGTGTTTTGTTTGACTGACACTCACTCTCGATGATGTCTCCCAGGCCCTGTGCATACAGCAGGTCTTTGAGGCGAGCCACCTCCTCCTTCAGCTCACGCACCAGGCGGTTGTTGGGGTCCTCGTTGATCACGGCGTTGCAGCGGATCTGTTTGGCGCGATCGGCATACCTGCAGGGACGGAGGTCGACGCGGACACGTAAACCGTTAAGCTGTGAAACACGACGCCCTGGCCATCTATGTGTGAGTCAAATTTGATGCAGTACCTACATCTGATGATCTCAAAATTATGGTTAAGCAGTTATGAGTGGTTAACATTTTTTGAGTGATAATAGATTAGGCTTGATTGAATTAAGAGGACTGACGAGCCTTGGCGGAGGTACGCACACTACCGGGTGCCATTCTGGTTAAATATGCATGAATTTGCGTTCATTTTCAGAACAGAAATCTAAATATCAAGACAGGAATTTTTTTGTGACACTTTGCTTGTATCACTCCTAAATCAGAATATGTTTTAATTATTTAACAGCCATAAATAATCTAATTCGGTCAAGTTTATATGAATAAAATGTAAATCAGGCTATGAATGATATATGAACAAAACCTATAAAAAAATAAATCCTTTCAATATTTTGAAATCCTTCATAATATAGATAGGAATAAAACCGGAAGGTTTGTTGCATGTAATTGCTACTGAAGTGAAGATTTCTGGCTCACAGTATGAGAAAAGAAACCGTTAAAGATATGTTTTGTAAAAGTAGATAACATCATGAAACTTCCCCAGTTGATCACATATATGAGGACAATTATCTTTGTGTTACAAGTTTTCAGATATCTTGTGTTTCAATATACAAATTGGACCATCTTATTTAATTCACGATAATTTGCAAAAAGATCCATAACAGAAGTCTGAAATGAAATAAACACCTAAATATGTAATAATGCAACAACACTGCTGAGCTTCATGAAGTCCATTTTCCTCACCAATGTGCAAATGTATGCAGCAAAATGCTCAAAACCAACCAGTGCATCTGTTCTACACGTGACATTATCATCAATAGGTTATTCACGGAGAAAAGAGGCATCTGATGTCAATGATCTTTAAAAAGAGCTTTCATTGATATTTCCCTCACCGGAGGGTGCTGAGGGTCTCGTCGTAGTTAATGTCGGCAGGGCTGAGGGCGGCCACCATGGCTGTACGAGAATTTCCTCCTGAACGACAAGAACGTCAGACGATGCAATTATTTAGATAGCAAAAATGACTTTATCAGGTTCAAAGCTGAGGTTTACGTAAAGTGTGTGTTTACGATGCAATTATTTAGATAGCAAAAATGACTTTATCAGGTTCAAAGCTGAGGTTTACGTAAAGTGTGTGTTTACCCAGGTTCTCCCTCAGTAGCCAAGTCAGGACTGAATCTCTGTAGGGGATGAAATTCTCCACCTTCTTCTTTTTCTTGTTCTGCAAACAGACGAAAACACATTTCTCCTCTGATCACACCAGAAAAGTACTTCAAAAAAAATTCTGAATGTATTGTATTTGCTTTTTAAAATCTGACGGTTGTCATGGCTCACCTTGTTTGGTGCCGAGTCCTGAAAAAATGGAAGTGAAATGCCAACATTTGTTATTTTGGACATTAAATACAAGTTTGTGCCAGAGTATTTTTATGAAAAAAATAAATTAAAAAAACATACCACTTCAGCAAGAGCTGAAATAACTTTCCCCAGCGTAGTCAGAGATTTGTTGATGTTTGCTCCTTCCTGCAAACACGAAGAAATAAAAGTCAATTTTATCAAGTTTTTTTTTTCCATCTATTCATGAGAACATTTTAAATTAGAGATACTGCTATCAGACAATCTTTAATAATGTGTCTCTGTCCTCCGAGTGCGCAGTAATACCATTAAAACAACCTGAAACATCAGCCGCCTCTCACCTTCAGCCTGGTTCCTTTAGCACCGGTGGAGTCGGCTCTCTCGCTGCCGGCCAAGTCCACCAGACTGATCTTGCTGACCTGTGACGATACAAAATATTTTCAAAATAAGATGAAGGAGTTAAAACATCCACCGCAGCTTACGTATTTCACTTGTAACTGCGCCGGGAGAGCTGGAGCACCATACGTGGTTATCAATCAATACAACAACACAATCACCAGATAACAACGCCACAGACGGCCTCCGCTCGGGTCGTAAAAGGTAATAAAATTATTCATCTCTTCTGAGACTGCTGTGGTGAAGCAAGGTTCAGAAAAAGAAAACTCCTCCCTCTTATTGATTTATTTGTCCGAGAGGCAGAAAAACATCATTTGTTTCAGTCATGCAGGGAGATTTGACTGAGCCGAGCTCGTTGCCGGCACCTTTTCTGACGTGTTTTCCGAATCCATGTCGTGCTTCTTCTGCGTGAATATGATGTTGAAGACGGCGTGGGAGCGGCTGCTGGTCTCGTTCATGTTGGTCGCCGCCACAGTCCTGAAAAAAAAAAGGAAAAATCGCTGCATTAGATGCTTATTACTGACTCATTATCCGCTCCATCCATCATTTGTTCCCGCCACTGAATGCCTCGTGTTTTACAGAATCCATTCAGTCTGGTTCTGTTACCTGGCTTTGTTTCCAGAGTCCATCAGGTCCTGGATGTCGTTGTATGAAGTGACGGCGAGCTTGGACAGATCTTCCACGTAGGGTCCCATCAGTGGGTGCTCTCTGACGCGCAGGTTTCCTTTGTTCTTAGGATTCAGCAGGTCACGCACACGCTCACAGTAGATCTCCATGTAACTCACCTGCAGGAGGCAAAGAGCAGTGTTTCAAATAGTGGCCAAAAGTCACACTTAAATAAAAGTAAAGATATTGTGTTGATATGTTACTTTGGTAAAAGTCCAATAGGAATAGCACAAGTCTCAAAGCATCTGATATTAGTTAGTTAAATGCACAATATGTCAGTGTGAAGTCTCTAGCATGACAAAATGAAAGATGGTTGACGAGTGTTGTGTTGGGAGGGTGGAGCTGGCCGGCTCTAGTGCAGAGCCAGAGCTCCTGGAGGAATAAACACCCAAAGTCACATCAGATTCTGCTCTGATCCGGATCTGGTTACCGACAGGAGGAGAGCTCGTGAATGTATTTTTGCTATTAAAAAGCGGATTTATCTTCTCGGCTGTTTATCAACCTGACTGTAGCAGTGACCAGCAGATGTGGAAGTAGCAGAAAATGGAAATACTGAAGTACAAGTAGCTCAACTTATGTACAGTACTTCAGTAAATGCATTTAGTTACATTCCATCACTGCCAGAGAGCTGGTTGAGTTGAGAAATGTTTTGTGTGAGTTTTTAAGTGGTGATCAATACTAGTCGGTGGCTCCTTGGCAATAACTACAAATCAATCGAATTGGCCTCTGATTATCTGATACAATAAATATTCATGTATTTATGCTCTAAGACATCAGAACTTAAATAATTACTTTTATAGTCTTAGATGGTCGGCGGTCGTACAGACTTGTTTCGTGACTGAGACAGATTGTTGCACAGAAAAAAAAAAACTCGAAATGTGAAAAAAAAAAAATAGCACACTTGAACATTAAGGTTTGACATCACTCACCTCCACAGAGTACGACATGCTGTTGTCATTATTGCTGTCATTGATCTTGGTGAAGAGGTCCTCGCATAGCTACAAAGAACAGATGTAGAACAGACTGTCACTGCTGTGCTCTCATCAAAGATTGAAGACGAGACGGTATTTGCTTCTCTGTCAGTAGGAATACGTAAATTATTTTGTGTTTTGCGTTTAATTATAGACCAGCCGCGTATTCTGTATTACCAGAGGTATGATTCCTTGCTGGTCCTTCTCCTGTCGGCCCATCATGGTGTAGCTTTTGCCCGCTCCCGTCTGGCCATATGCAAATATGCACACGTTGTAGCCTTCAAAGGCGTGAAGCAGCATCTCCTCTCCGATGTCTTTGTACACCTGCATCTGGGACGCATAGTTGATGTCCTCAGGCTGCAGACAGAGAGAATAAAAGGCGAAAAGGTGAGCGAGGCTGGAAGTTAAATACTAAAGATCATATTTTTTTTTTTGTTGCAATTATTGCTTTTTTTTAAGTGCAAGTGAGTAAATGTCTTCTCTGATAGTGAAGCAGTGAAACTCACCGTGGTGTGTGACCAGTACGAATAGTCAAAGTTGAAACTCTTGTTTTCTTTCGGCTGTTTGGGGTTCAGGATCGCTGAAATAGAAGAAAACAGATCGGTTAGAGGCATCCGAAACAGAGTCGCTCTCGCAGTCTGAACATTCTTTCGTTTCAGCCTTTTTACCGTCTGTTTCACGTAACCTGCAGACTGCCAAACTGTGAAAATGTTTCAATTATAAACCTTTCAAATCAAAACACTCTCATTCGCCTCGTTGCACCTTCGCAGTACCTTTATCATGTAACACACATAAATTCAGTTAAGGTTGATAAATATTATCCATCATGATCAATTCATTCCATTTATGCTGTGTCATCCTGATTATAAACAGCTTTTCTTGATTGTTCTGATGCAGTTGTTGGAAACAGAAGCACCGTTTTGAGGGAAAAGTGACTGCGAAAACTCAAATGCTCCAAAACGTGCCGTGTTCTCAAAACTCTTAATACAACAGTGAAAATCATTTACCGTGTCTGGTATCTGGTGTCTGTCATCTACTTTTCAGGCAAATTGTAGTAATCACTACAGATACATCCTCTTATTTCTGTTTTCAGACTTCACATTGATCTCATTGATCACACCATGTGAACACACCAACCACCAATTAACAGCAATTAGTGGTTAGAACAAAATATATGCGCTGTAATGCAACACTATCGTGGTTAAATGAAAGCATGCACTGCTCAGTTTGTCACTTTCACAGCCCGTCCTCTACGCGGTGATTTTGAATTCTTGCTACCAGAGTTAAAGCAGATTTACCAGCATTTAAAGTGTCAAATCTGCTTCAACACAGAGACGAGGACCACACTCTGAAATGATCCGACCAGAGACACTACAGTGCGGGTCAAAAGCAGCAGTTTTTAAATGCATCGCTCATCCCTTTTAAAAGAGACGAGGGGTGTAGAGCGCGCAGAATATGAAACAAGAACTGAGCCAGAGCAGCTGCAGACTGAATCCACTGCATCGCCCCCTGTGGACAAGTTCATTACAGCAGCAGCAGCAGCAGCAGCTAAGTCCTGCTGAAACATGCATTCAGCCAAAAACAACACAGTGTGACCATCCATCCATCCATCCATCCATCCATCCATTAGCAGATAACAGGGAGCAGTGTGATCACAAAGCAGAAAAATATAAGAGGACAACTGTTGGAAAACGTGAGCCGTCACATTCAGCGGTCGGAGAATTTGCTGAGATAGAATAATGAAAGTTTGGCTCTAATGAGGTCATTACAAATACGCACAGCCACAACAGGCGCTGACACACTCCCTCTTTCTCTTCCACGAACACACATACACACACACACACACACACCGACAGGCTTCAGGCCTGACTGAAGCTTTTGTTTCGTTTTTTTCGAGCTGCCAGGATGCCGCATGCCTCCCTGCCCACTCTCTTGTTACCGGAGGGCAAAGCTGTCTACAAGACAAATAACTGGAGGTGAAAAAGCTAAACTTGTCTCGATGTAGGTCACAGGAACTAGATCAAAACAGCAGCATGAAGGTCGCTGCGCCCTAAAATCATGAGTGAGACATTAAACACATACGTGACCCTTAGAACTGCTCGGTCAGACTGTCTCAATTTTTCACATGAACGTGTTGTGAGGCAGAGTGGAAAATTACCGGAGAGCCATTCAAAAACACTTCTAGATCCCGCCGCTGTATGCTTAAGACAGACAACAGACTGACAGATGTTTGGGTGTTTTCTTTGGAGGCAACGTTTCAGTTGAATTTTTCAGTTATATTCATCTCTTTTGGGGAGTAAAGACAAAGAATAGTATCGAAGAATAGGGATAGAGTAATGTTTCTAAAGAAAAGGAAGGAACACATCACTGCAGATTCATTTCACAGATTATATACAGCATGCACGCACAATATATTACATTTATCTGATATGTATCATATCTTATTTCATGATGATTCCTCCTGACTTTCATTTTTTTCCCTGACAACGTAAAATTTTTGTTTGCAAAAAGAACAGATAATCTAGGTTAAAGTTGGTGTTTATACATCGCTTTTAGCCCACTAATCCCTGGGGATTAATTTATTTTTTCAAACATCCCCATCTGACATGTTTATAAGATACAAAAATACTCTTCAGCTCAGGTTTTACTAAGAAGAAACACGGGCAGACTTACTATCAGCTTGGTCTGTTATCGTGGGGCCGTTATTCAGCATTTTTTCCATTTACTGGTATCGGTCGACTGGTATCGGCCGTTTTGTGCCCTATTGCCGAGACAATGAACTATTTTAGGACGCACTACTTTGGCTCTGATGCAACATCCTTTCGCTGTCTCTAGTCACCAATCTGTTTTTATTTGTGGATTAGAAGTTTAAAGTAGCAGAAAATGGACATACTCCAGTAAAGTACCTCAAAATTGTAAAAGTAAAACACTTCAGTCGACTGCACTCCATCACTGGTTATTCTCAACTTTAACAGTAAGATTTTTTAATTTTTACTGCAAATGTTTATCAGTTGGACTTACTGTTTATTGGTCTCCTTGATAATTAATAATCAGTTTCAGTGTCTGTATGTTCCAGAAAACAGGTTGGTCGACCCCTAAAAAGAAGTTTAATTGACCGTTAGACCTTCTTCAGATTACACCTACTCCTTCTCCCTCATTAGAAAACAAAGACCACCTATGAATATGTAAAAACATTTTAAGAAGTCTAAGTGCTGAAAACAAGAGTTCTCCTGCTTCAGTGAGAAGTCTGCTCTGACTGTCTTTGCAGCTGAGGCTCTAGAATACACTGGAAACTTTAAAAGTCGACTTGACTTTTAAAAAGTCTGGACACAGATTACCTCAGAATTACCAAGTAAAGTAGATTATAAAATAAAGTTGTACAAGCTCAAATGTTCAAGAAAAGAAAGTTTAAAGTAATCAGTTTCCTCCATCAAGTTAAGTCAA